>JAQGAF010004251.1:0-14879 GCA_034687865.1 Kryphioiulus occultus
GCTGGTAGCTAGGTTAGATCGGTGTAGTACACAGGCGTCACACTAGGTGGCGCCACATAACTGGTCATATTATTACATCCTCCTTTTTTATGTTTTGTTAAGGTACAACTAACAAGTGATATAAAAACTCGGATGGCGCAATTAGAAATTAATCATACTGATACATAAAATGCTAATGGTTAGGTAAAGCTATTAACTTCAAATTAAGAGTGTATAGTTCGTTATCTTTGGTTGCTTTCTTGGTTCTTTGGTCAGTTCTTCTTGATGTAGCACAACTCACAAGTCCATGCGAATCACTGGGTTGGAAACACGGCCCGAACGGGTTGTAGTGGGCTGCTTTACGGCTGGCTGCAGTGGTCGCCTGGTACTGGATGTTGTCATCGTCGCTGGCTGCTTTACGACTGGTTTCGGCTGCTGCGGGATTGGCTGCGATGGAGTGTCTGTTAACGATGGTCCATTCACTGGCTGCAACAGGTCTAGCGGGCTGCGCAGGTGTTGTTTCATACTTGCTTTGGTAGGCTGGATGAATGCTGTGTTGCGACGCACTTCGCCATGGGGAGTCGTCACGATCACTGACCGTGGTGGGCCTGCTTCACGCACTATTTGTGAAGGAACCCAGTTGCGGTGACCTATCTGAAGCTTGATGTTGCTGTCACTCTTGATTGGCTTCTGGAGTTTTGAGCCGACGTCTGCATTTGCTTTTTGTTTTTCACGAAGCTCTTTGAGGCGGTTGCTAACTCCGTCTTGAGTCTTCGGCATCAGCAAATCTTTGCTGATAGGGATGTTGGTCCTAGTTCGCCTTGAAAAGAGTCTCTGGGCTGGAGATCCGAGAATTGCATCTCTTGGGGTGTTTCTCCAGTTCAGTAATGCTTGGTCGATGTCGGAATCATCTGCTAGGCACTTTGCTAATAGGTTCTTAGCAACTTGGACTGCTCTCTCTGCTAGACCATTACTTCTGTGGTGGTGAGGGCTGGAAGTCTCATGTTGGAAAGTCCATTGCTGTGCAAACTTCTTGAATGTGGAAGAAGAGAAGCAAGGTCCGTTATCGGTTTCGAGGACCTCTGGTATTCCATGTACGCTGAATACTTTCTTTAGGATTGCGATGACGTGGTCGCTAGTCATGTCTCGTAGTTTTCCGAAGTCGAGGTAACCGGAGTAGCTGTCTGCAATGACGATGTAGTTGTGTCCTGCATAGGTGAACAGATCAGACGCAACTCTCTGCCATGGTAGCTCTGGGATCGACTTCAGTATAATTGGCTGCTTTGGTGTTGACCTTTGGCGTTGTTGGCAAATGGAACATCTTTCCACCACGTCCTTGATGTCTCGGTTCATGTTCGGCCAGAACACCAAGTCACGTGCTCTTTTGAGACAACTTTCAATGCCAAAGTGTCCATCGTGGATCTTCTCCAGTAGTTTCCTGCGTAGGGCTTCTGGGATGACTATTCGGTCTCCCTTTACCAGGATCTCATCATAGACTGCAAGCTCATCGCGGAAGTTCCAGAATGGTTTGGTATTTGTGGGTACTTCCTCAATAGTATCAGGCCAACCATCTTGAACAAGTCTTGCTACTTCAGAGATGGTTTGATCCACTTCATTGGCTTTCTTGAGCTCTTGATAAGCATCTTCAGATACTGACAGTATGAGCTGGACTTGTAGTTCGTCCTTTGCCTGTATCGGGTCTTCGAATGGTTTGCAGTCTCTGCTGAAAAGGTCTGCTAGCACCAATTCTTTTCCTTTTCTGTAGACAATGTTGGGACCATATTGCTGGACATCCAGTAGTATTCGTTGTAATCGTGGCGGTGCCAAACCCAATGGTTTACGACTGATGGATTCCAGTGGCTTGTGGTCCGTCTCTATGGTCAGCATTTTTCCGTATATATATTGATGGAATTTCCTGCATGCGTACCGCATGGCGAAAGCCTCCTTCTCTATCTGGGGGTATTTCGTCTGTGTCTCTGTTAGCGATGTTGATGCGTAGGCAACTGGTCGATCGTCTTGTAGTAGGACGGCGCCAATGGCCTTCGAGCTTGCATCAACGGTGAGTACAACTGGCCTGTTAACATCGTAATATTTGAGTGTTGGTGCCTTCTTTAAGTCGTCTTTGATCCGCTTGAATGCGTTAGACTGTTCTTCGGACCATTCCCAGGCGACATCATTCTTGTTCAACTTTCGGAGTGGTTCCGTCTTTTCTGTTAGGTGTGGTATGAACTTCATCAGGTAGTTCAGCATCCCAAGTAGACGGCGAAGCTCTTCTTTATTGGTAGGTTCATTAATTCGATCAATGGCTTCTACCTTACGGTCATCAATTTGGACGCCATCTGGAGTGAGTTTGTGGCCCAGGAAGTGCAGTGACTCTTGCTCGAATAGGCACTTCTCTTTGTTGAGCCTGGCTCCATGTTCAAATAGTCGATTGATGACTTGTAGTGTGCGTTCTCGTACCTCTTGCAGGGTGTCTCCATATATCAGGACATCATCCAACGAGTTTTCTGTCTTGGGAATTCCTTCTAGTATTTCCGCGATCAATCGTTGGAAGACTTCAGGTGCTGTTGCGATGCCGAAAGGTAGCCGCTTGAAGGAATATCTTCCCCAAGGTGTAGAAAATGTGAGGTATTTCCTTGTCCGCTGGGTGACTTTTATTTGCCAAAAACCCTTCCTTAGATCCAACAGTGTGAAGTATTTTGCACCTTTCAGTCGTGTGGCAATCTCTTCCAAGGTACGTAGAGGATGCTGTCTTCGAAGGACGACTTTGTTTACGTCGACTGGATCGAGGCATATCCGAATTTTTCCTTTTTGCTTCACGACGACCATCTGGCTGACAATCGGGGTAGGTGACGTCACTTTCTCGATGATGTCCATTCGTTCCATCTTGTCCAGCTCGGCTTTAACTTCACCTTCGATGGCATGTGGTATTCGTCGTGGTGGTCGGCATTCGTACTCCGCGACGTCAGCCTTTAGATCTATGTCGTATTCAAAGTCTTTGATTAGTCCAATACCTTCAAATACTTGCTTGGGGACTATGTCTGTGATGTCCTTGTCCAAGTCGATTTCATTGATTCGTTTGATCAGGCCCAGTTCCACGCTTGTCCGACGTCCTAGTATTGGTGTAACGTTCTCGTTGACTACGATGAACCTGATGCGGTAGTCTTTCTTTCCAACCTTGCACGGTGTTATTGTCTCTCCTGCTACTTCCAATCGGTGTCCGCTAAATGATAGAAGTCTTTTAACCTTGGATTTCTGTATCGTGCAGTTGCATACCTCGGCGAGCTCCCTGGATATAACGTTGCATTGAGCTCCTGAATCCAGCTTGAAGTCCACGGACTTCGTGTCTGTGAGTTGAATGCGTTGATACCAGTCCTCATCGTTCCTGACAGCATTGACTTCTCTCACTACTTCCGATAGGTATAGCTCCTCATCATCGTAGTCGAGCTCAACAGCATTTGCTTCAGGTGTTTTCCTAGGTGTGAGATTAGTACGACAGCATTCAGCAAAATGGCCAGGTTTCTTGCACTTACTGCACTGTTTCTTGTAGGCAGGACACTGCCGGATCGGGTGATTGCGATTGCATCGGTAGCATGGTTTCCTTTGTTGCGAGGTTGAATCTGGCTCGGTCTCGGTAGTGGAACGGCCTTTGGATTTCTTGAAGTTGGACTTCTTCTTACTGGCCTGGACGGCATTGACAGTGGTAGTATCAGCCTTCGACAAGTCTTTCAGCTGGGTTTGTGCTTGTTCATAAGCAAGACATAATTGTAGTCTTCTCCAAATCCATGCTGGGGTCACTAAGGAGCTTCTCTCTGATATCGTCACTTCTCAGTCCCACAATAATACGGTCACGCAGCATTTCGTCAGCTAGTGTGCTGAACTTGCATTTCTGGACCTGTAACTTCAACTTGGTTACAAAATCAGTGAAGGTCTCAGCTTCCTGTTGATACATCTTGTTAAATTTGTATCTCTCGAAAGCATAGTTGGCTTTGGGTGTGAAATAGGTCCTGAACTTAGCTTTAATGATTTTCAGATCCTTCTTCTCTGCATCTGTTAGTCCAAAAGTCTTGAAAATTTGTTGTGCTTCTGGTCCAATAACTGTCATGAAGATGGCAACTTGCACAACAGGATCTTGCTTGCTCAGTTTGGTGGCAACAGCATACCACTCAAAACTCTGGATCCAATCCTCCCAAATGTCAGAGTTCTTCACTGTCATCACCAGTGGTTTGGGTGGTTTGATACCACTAGGGTTAACACTGGGTGTTGGGTCTGCCATAGTCTTGCAGAGATTATGTAATACTTGAAAGTTCCTTACTGTCTATACTTGTGGTGGAGGTTTTATCACTCTTAGTGGAGATAAACTGGTCACAAATGTAGGTTTGGTTCACTTCTGACACCATGTAATGTTTGTAGTTGTATTACAAAAGATAAGCTCGTAGTAGGCTTTGTTAGATAACATTTATTAGGTAATAAAATGTCTAAGCGTCACGGCAGGTGGCGCTGGTAGCTAGGTTAGATCGGTGTAGTACACAGGCGTCACACTAGGTGGCGCCACATAACTGGTCATATTATTACAAGCGCCAACATCCAAAGCAAGATGGCACTCAAGAGACACAAGAGACCAACTGAGGATTTGAGTGCTGCATTGCTCTATTTATACCATTCTTCCTGGGCATCCCACTTGTCTGAACCTCCCGTATTCCTGGAAGAAGGGTAAAAATGATACAATAATGGTGCAACAAGTGAGCAAAGGGAAGTCATTAAGTTTTATTGCCCTACCTTGAATACACTAAAATTTAATGCTGACAACACTTGGCCATCTTGCAGTGTCATAGGGGTAGTTGTTAAACCTTCCTCTAAGAGGTGTGAAGAAAAATGGCACCCCAGCCATGTGACAGTTCTGACATCTTGGAAAGAAATGGCGGATATTGCTTGAGATCTAGTGCATAAAGGGTTATCAACTGTCTCAATGTGTACTTTTGTTTAGGAAGTGAAAACACTTGCCAATTCTACAATTACTAGTTCTAAGACTGCGCTCGAGAACATATCCCTTTCAGCAAGCCGGTGAAGGCTGGTAATTAGTTGACTGCAGAGTCCATTGCTACCGCTGATGCAAGAAGACATGCCAAATCTGCAGGTGACATGGAAGAGGTGAAGAGGGTAAATGCAGAATTCCAACGTCAAGCGAGGAGGGAAAAGGGAAGTCACTGGCAAGGGCACTGCTTAGAACTGGAGGAGGCAAACAGACGAGGTCACACTAGCGAACTTTTTGTTACTGTAAAACTGGTTCACTCACCATTCTGCACCAGGAAGGGGACTGTCAAGGACTGCAATATGACTGACCTGTTCAGCCAACAGGAGATCAAAGACAGGTGGTGGGAATATGCAGGAGGTTTATTCCCATAGGTGTGACCCGACAGAACAACTGGAAGATGTTGCCTATGAACAGAAGCCTGGCATTCTGGAGGAAGAAGTGGTTTGGGCACTGGGTCAACTGCCCAACAGGAAAGCCCCTGGAATTGATGGGCTACCAGCAGAGCTTCTCAAACCGGTACCAGTTCAGGTACTAACTGCTCTGTCAACCTGCAAATGGCCTTCAGATTGGACCAGGTCAATTTTCATTCCACTTCCAAAGACAGGTGATGCCCATGATTGCTCCAACTACCGTCCCATTGCTCTCATTTCACACACGAGTAAGATCCTGCTGAGGATCATACAGAAGAGGCTGCAATGGATTGTAGAGTTTGAGATGTCAGATGCCCAGGCAGGCTTTCGGAAGGGTCGAGGCACTCGAGACCAAATCGCCAATATTCGCTGGATATTGGCATTTTCATGTGCTTCATTGATTACAGCAAAGCTTTTGACTGTGGAACACGACAAGCTATGGACAGCTCTACTGGACCTTGGTGTCCCAGCCCACCTAATCAGGCTCATTCACTCCCTGAACTGTACCAAGAGGCATCTGTACGGACAAATGTATGGCAACACAGACTGGCTTAAGATTGGAAAAGGTGTGAGGCAGGGTTGCATTCTTTCGCCGTTTCTGTTTAACCATTATGCTGAGCTGATCTGCAGGAAGCTAATCCTATCTTAGAGATAGGACATCGGGGTGAGAATTGGAGGCAAAGTCATCAACAACCTGCGGTATGCTGATGGCACAACCCAGCTGGCGGAAAGTAGGGAACACCTAGAACACCTAATCCTTCATTTAAAGGAGGAAAGTGAAAAGATGGGGCCGTTCCTCAACATCTAGAAGACCAAGATCATAACTACAGCTGAAAATGAGGACGTCCATATCAAGATAGATGAAAAGGAGATTGAAACAGTTCCAGCTTTTGTCTTTCTTGGCTCAAAACTTGTCAAGAGTGGTGAATCCACCCCTGAAATCAAACGACGCATAGCACTGGGCCGTAGTGCAATGTTCAGCATGGTCAAGCTCTGGAAGAGCAAGGACATCAGCCTTGCCACCAAGTCTCAGCTGGTGAAAGCCATAGTCTTTCCAATGGCTATGTATGAATGTGAAAGCAGGACACTAAAGAAAGCGGACTGGAAATCAATTGATACCTTCGAAGTGTATTGCTGGAGAAAACTACTGCAAATACCTTGGACAGCGAAAATCACCAACAAAAAGGTCCTGGTGCGAGCGAACCCAGGGGCATCACTCGAAGCCAAAATCGAACGTCAGCGTTTGGTTTACTATGGCCATAATGCGTGCCAACTCACTGGAGAAGGCAATGCTGCTAGGCATGGTCAGTGGAAATAGAAGACGAGGAAGGCAACGTACATGTTGGTTGGACATAATTAAAGCTGTCACCAACATGGCCATCAAGGATCTGAAACTAGACCGGAAATCATGCCAAAAACTGGCATATGACGTCACCGAGGTTCGGCAACCACTAAACAGTTAAAACAACAACAACAACAACCATGTACAGGGTGTTTTTCAAAAACTTTCCACCTTGATTAATTATATAACCGGTATGAGATAAAGAAATCATGTTTAGGGGAATGTTTATAAACCATAGGGGGAACCATTTGTGAAGCATTCACAATTGGCAGTGACCCATATTGTGCATGAATATTTAACGTCAGAAATTTGCACTTGCAACTTTTGGAAATTTGTAAAATGTGAAAACTGATTTTCTCGTAAGGGACGATATGCATTGCCAGTGGCCCTTCTTTGGAAAGTTTTCAGAATGCCGAGTGATTTGGTGTAAACAAAAGTAAAATCGGTTGATGGGTACGTAAGGCATTGGTTAACCACAGAAGAAGAATATGTAACCGATTGTCATTGCGTAAAAATAATTCAAAAGAGTTGCTCGAAATGTAGACCATTATTTGTGAGGAAATAATGAAGTCTAAATGCAAACTAAATGCAAGGCTTAAAAATACACTTTTCCACCTTTCCTCTCATGTAAAACGTTTAGATTACAGGGTGGCAAACAATTCCTAAAAGGTCCTAAAAATTGAATCTTAGAACTTTTTGAGATTAAAGTTTAGGACTTTTTCAAAAGTGGCATTTTTAGTATATGATATTTATTTATTTTTTGAGCAATTTTTTTAACAGAGCAACTTCTACATTCAATGAATTCAATTTACTCTCCATCTCATGAACAAGTGTTTTCTTCTTTTCCTCAATCTCTTGGATATCATCCTGGTCCTTTTGTTTTACCATGAGCAATTTTTCCTCAACAGTTTTATCTATAGCCTTTTCCTGTCTGGCCTTCTTCATACTTGGCTTGAGGCGCATACAACAGTCATCATAACTGGGGTAACTTCAACTTTTGAAATATCATTTCAATTCTTTGACAAACTCACAAATCAACCATTGTGAAACAAGGCTCTTCTCTAAAAGATTATCAGCTAGGTACTGCTTATTTACTAAAAAACCATGTTCAACATCAGCTTGTCCAGCAAAAAGGATTAGACATTTTTATAATTCCCACCATCTTCACATTGAATTGGTACAAGGATTATAATAATTTGCAACAATTCTTCAATTGTTTGGGATATTTAGGACTTTTCTGAATATTTAGGACTTCTTTGCCACCCTGAGATTAGGTCCCTATTCAAAATTAATACCATGCATAATCCGACTAGATATCATTTTCGATCATATCTTTGATATGGTTCAACTGTTTTTACTTTTGTTCCCACCAAATTTCTTGGCCCTGATTCTGCGGGCTTCCGAATGAAGTGTCACAAGCCAACCCGTCCCATTAAAAAAGTTAGTTTTCGCTTTTAAAATTTTGAAAACTAGGCAAGTGCATATTTCTGACATTAAATATTCATGTGCAGTAGCAATGTAGTGAAAGGTTCCAAGAGACTTCATCATGTAATTCCATCTTTTTGATAATAATAGTAAATTTTGAAAAAAAAAATCCAGATTTTTGAACGTAGTGACTGTTGATGAATTTTGGCAAAAACGAAATTAGCCCACCAATTTTTAATGGACTTTTCATTTCTTGAAGGATGCTATTTCACTTCTCCTAGATTGCAGTCATCAGCTCTCGGAAGGATGAAGCTATAGGGTTTCTGGCTCTAACTCGTCTCTTGAGCTCGTCCAACTTGTGCTCTGTGGGGTTTAGGTCAGGGCTGCATGATGGTCAATCCATAACGGGAGTATTAACCTCCTAAAGATACCCCCCTACAATTGCTGTGGTGTGTGGCCTCGCATTATCGTGCATAAACAAATTTGTCACCAACAAATCCAGCATACAGCACTGTATGGTTTGTCCAAATCTCATCAATGTATCATACAGTGGTTAAACCTATTTTTTTCTGACCTTGGACCACCCCATCAATGAAGACAAGTTCAGTTCTTGCTTCCTGATAAATGACTCCCCAGGCCATGCACGAACCGCCATCATAACTGACAAATTCAGCAATGCAGCACTAGGCAAAATGCTCTCCAGGTCACTGGTACACTCGTGCCCATCTATCGTTACTGTAGAGACATACTGTCTCATCAGAGGACAGGACAGACCCCCATTGCCCAACGTCCAGTTCAGATGCTGCTGGGCAAACTGAAGACGTGCTTGGCGATGAGCTTCAGTCTATTTTGGGCCTGTTGCAGGTCTATGAGGATCAAGGTTACTTTCCCTAAGCGTACACTGACTTAAGCCTCCTTCACGGAGCATACTCACATCACAGAGCTGCTGTTGAACTTGAACAGCAGTCAGCCATCTGTCTCACAATGATGTCAAAGCAATAAAATGGTCTTCTCACTCCATTATGGACCGAGGTCTACCTGATCCTTGTTGCTGGTTGAAGGAACCGGTTTCCTCATAACATTAGCAGATTACAAACAGATGGCTGGCTCAGATTCAGTTGGCGAGCCACATCGCTATTGCTATACCCAACTTGGCAAAAGGCAACAACCTGAGCAGCTACCTCTGGTGTGGTGCTCATGGATTTGGGATTATTAAAATCTGCAGGAAAATTGGATGCAGGAACTTGTATTGAAATAGGGGTAGAAGAATGCATACGTCAAAAATATCCAATACATGCAGGTGAGTGGAATTTTTTGCTCGTATGTGTATATATCTAAGCTGGCGTTTTTTCTGTTGTTCTGAGGTGCCACTACCTGAATGAACTTAACCAAATCTGGTACACTGCAGAAAAATGACAATGCCGACTATGTATTTATATCTCCCAGATG
The DNA here is from genome assembly GCA_034687865.1 of Kryphioiulus occultus. NCBI lineage: Eukaryota > Metazoa > Arthropoda > Diplopoda > Julida > Julidae > Kryphioiulus > Kryphioiulus occultus. The sequence continues at coordinate 9,641 of JAQGAF010004251.1, forward strand.
AGAAGAAATCTATAAGACTTAATTACCTGCTGAATAACTTTATCAACAGCTTTGTCCTCATTATCTTCATCACTAAGGTCACTATTGGATAATTTGGTTTCTCGATGGCATTTGGTGCTGTCCCTGTTAGCCTTTATTTCGTTTAGTTTTTGTCCAAGTTCAACGTCTTTCTCGTGCAATTTCAGGGCTTCCTCTGCCTCCCTACATGCCTCCTTCTCAGCATCCATCATATACTGCCACATTTCCAGTATTTCGGGATTAGAAAAGTCATCGTTGCACGTTGAAGGTACAGAGCATATGATAGCAGGTTGTGTATGATCACCATTGTTGGCAGATGGCTACACTCAAAAAAGAAAATTTATTAGTAGTTGTAGAAGTGAACGAATTAAAGGTGGCACAAAACGTAAATTTAATTCCCACTATTGTCGTCTGCAGTCTGGCAAGGGTAGTTTTTTTAAATGCTTATTTCTGAAAAAATTAACATTACAAAGAATGTCATATAATACAGAACGTTACTCTTTGGTCATGCATGACACTACGCATATCCTGGTGTCATTTTTTTTGGGTTATGACCCTTTGGACCCAAAATGGTTGGGCTTGGGGCAATTTAATTACATTGATTAGTTATAGCCTATTACCATGCGGGTATTAGATGACGACTTGCCTGCCCATCTGTTTGACCAGAATTATGGGATTTACTATGTTTCCTTTACTATTACTGTATGTGACCCCTCCCCAGGCAGGTGGAATGTTTACATGCAAATAAAACCAGAAACAGATTTCATAGTCAAATATTTTACCGCTCCTAAACCAGGGATGGAGAAAACGCCATGCTAGTGGAATAACATGTTTGGCTGCAGAAACCAAATTATTCGAACAAGATGACATCTTTTTCTTTAATTAAACTGCCTTTGAGTTCTAACAGCATTCATGATTTTTTAAATTAAATAATGTGTGGCTGTACATGTATATAGCTGGAGTTTTGTACAGCAGGTCTGATGATGGCAATATAGAGGCCCCTTGAAATATACTATCTATATCTAGCTGCTTTTTAAATGTTCAATCGTGTATTTTTAAATGAAAAATAAAATGAATAATACATTTGTATTTGCAGATGGGTCCTGAATGAAAAGCTGATAATAAAAGTGAAATAAAAATTAAGATACTGTCATAAAAGATGTTGCCATCGAATTAACATTACAGAATTTATCACGTGCCTTATTCAAGTCATTTAAAGATACATCATCATTCCGCAATTTATTCAACCGAAGCCTTATTTCTTCATCAGGATCAGGCAATCTGGACTCCAGCTCGACTTCTTGTGCAACTTGATTGAACAAATCCTGTGAACACTCTGGCAGCGTGCGTGTGTCTGGTTTTGTATATGCCTATAAAAATGGAGGTAAAAAACATGAACAAGGTTGTTGCCAGATCAAATTTCCAACTTCCATTGTCAGAGAACTTAGTAGATGAAATGAGGGAAAGCAAATTTTATTCAGTTATTGATTTGAAAGCAGCATATTTTCAAATGCCATTAAATCCTGATAATAAATGCCAAACATCAATAGTAACTTCAGACTCCCAATATAAATTCAACTTTTTGGCCTTTGTATTTGTATCCAGATTATGCAGCAGACTGTTTTAGTTATTTCAGAACATTTTGCAACTGTTCATGAAAATATTGATTCCTTGGAGTACATTCTGCCAATTGGGAGGATCATTTCTGACACTTGGCAGATGTAGATGTACTTGAATGGTTGGGTAGATACATGTATACACGTCTTATTAGTATTGAAAAATGCCAATTCTCTCCGTCATCAATTGCCTACCACGGACACATTATCAATGGAATTAGTATACCGGTATTTGTCTGGTTAATTTTCAGGTTATTCAAAGCTTACACACATTAGCCATGCGTGCCCTGTACTATTATAGGTCTAACCTGGAATTGTGTTGTTATGATCCATGCTTAACGGGAAGTTCCCCTCCCACCCCTGCCATGTTAAAAAATTGAAAAATTGTATACATAACATCTCTGCGCATAATGAATAAATCGTCGTGATAATAATTTTGCTTGATAGTCTGGTTACTTCTGGAGGCGACAATTCAACTTTAATGGATAAATGCCCTTTGATTAATTAATAAAAAAGATAATTAATAATTCGAGTTGCCCAATATTGTCAACTAATGCGCAAAGAGAATGGCGTCCTCTGTCGGGGATCAATGAAAGTCGAGTTACAGGGTGTACGATAAGGTTATATGTTGAAGCATAACATGCAACGAATTTGGGTCATAATCATCAGCAGAAATCAATAATTCTGAAAAATCTGAATTGCTCAATTCGATATTTTTTGCGTCCTTATTTTGACATATGAATGAATTTATTTGAGACTATGCAACTTGGCTTTGCTTGATATCGTGATAAACTTGCCAAATCGAGAAAATTAAATGATGGACAAATGCCTCTTTGGAAAACGAAATTCGTCATATGCGACCTGAATTTTAAGTATTTGAAAACCTGCCTTTCAAGTTAAAATATGTGCGATGGGGAAATATAAAAAAATTATTTATTCCGAGATGATTTGTTTTACCTCATCTTCTCTATCTTTCTTTCCAGGGGACCAATATTCTGTGGCATAATTATCATTCAGACTCGTCGTTTCAGGTATTTAGGTGGCTCACAACAGCCTATTTGAATCACATGGTTGCTGCTCATGTCTAATTTCTCGTTTTAATCTCGAGTTTCTTAATAAGCAATTAAAGGATAACGACTTACCTCGGATGCTGCAGCGTCTTTCGAAAATTCGAATTTCGAACGCCGAGAAAAAATGACGTCAGTAACAAGCGTGGCGTCCTCTGACGGGGATCAGCGAAATTTGAGTTACATGGTGCTTGAAAATGTTACGTGTTGAAATGCAACACGCAACTAATTTAGGCCATACTTATCGTCTGAAATCGACTCGGAGAAATCTGAATCGCTCAATTCGAAAAGTCAATGCAGAACTAAAGCTTAAATAACAGAGTCATGGTAGTATAAATTGTTTTCAACTTTATTTACAGCAATTTAAAAAGTATAGCAAATGTACATAAAAAGTTGTTGCAACATAAGTATTTCAACGAATTATTTTACAAGCTTGAAAAAAATGAAGCCACTGCATCCCAAGTAGCCAATTTCTGTTCAAGTAATACATCAGAAAAGGTTTGTGAGCTACCATAGGTTTAACACTGTGGCAAAAAAGAACATATAAATAAAATCGAGATAGGCAGCCTATCTTTAAGTATAACTATTGCACCACTGTTAACCCTATATTAGCTCAAAACATTTATAGAACACCAGAACAAATGTATCCTAGTGCAAAAATATTTTTAATCTTATGAAAAAATGACAAAATACACTTGTGATAATGAAGATGGTGCCTTATAAACCAATGCAAATTACACTTCTTCCATTTCTACTTGCTCTAAAATTTTTCGTCTCCAGTCTTCATAAGTGTCACTGCTATCATTTTGACTGTCTGACAACCTAGGTTTCTTTGGGGTTGATTCTTCATCGACTACATTAAACAATTGTCAAAATTAATTACTGAAAATTGCCTTTGTAATTTCATTGCAAATGCATGTCCACGTGTAGCAACTTACTACTGAAATTTCCTTGCAATATGTCCGTAAGCGATTTGCATCTTTTCGTGTTTCCTTTTCCACAAGACTCTGAAAAAAAAAGATTAATTACAGTAAAGGAATGAAAGAAAAGTATTTAAACTCTGAAAAAAAAAGATTAATTACAGTAAAGGAATGAAAGAAAAGTATTTAAAAATCTCATATTTGGTGCATTATAAAGATGATTGCTATAGTTTTAGTTTATAAACTCACCTAGCAATTTCTCTGCATGTCTCTCCATATCTGTGCATAATTTATCAAATGTGATCTTCTTGGCACGACCAACCTCAATAATCTTGCGCTTATCCAATTTAATCTTCATTTTTCTGAAAAAGGGATCGAGCAATATTTTTATTAGTCAAAATTGTCGATTACTTCTTACAAGTTGGTGAAACTAACTGGTAGGATGGAAAGTGTCATACTTGCAAGTAGCACACACAGCGGCAGCAGCAAACATTGGCTGAGAGAGATCCAATCCTTCACAAACGCTTGCTGATAATCTCTTCTTCATTTCTCTTTCATAACTTTTTAAGACCTGTTGAGCCAAATCAACCGCTTGCATGCAGCCAAACGTTAAGGCAATATCCTTAACGGTAACGTTTGTCTGGAGATCCAGCATTTTCTCATACGTCTGCAATGCAGTGAGATACACCTTCTTGCGTGTTCCAGCCAGTCGTAGAACTAATTCCTAAGATATTTAAGAAGAAACGGGACCATTGGAAAAATTCTTACTAGAATCAATTGAATGATTATGCTAAAACTTGCATAAACCTAGCTATATGCAGTTTTGATCAAATTCGATTTCATGCAGTAGAATGGAAAAAGTTGGGCTCGATATGCAGTAGCTCAATATAACCATAGCCAAAAAAAGCAATTCGCCAAACAGCATTTGGTCAAAGTGGTCCTATTTTATATGCCAGAACTTTAGCCAAACTATGGGTTTATCTATGACGCAAAGCTGATATCATTTCCGAAGTTTCAAGACAAACTTTTACCTTATTTAGCGAAACATTGGCGAAGGATGCAGCCAACTCCAAGCAAATCACGGCCTGGCATGATCCACTCAACGCTAAAGTAACTGGTCCAACGGACATGGTACGGATATCAGCTAGACGAGCTAGTTCTTGCGCTTTCCTGAGATAAAAAAAGGTTTCACTACGTTTAATATTATATATCCCGCAGAGAAAGGTGCGAAATGTGGGCATCATGGTCGAATTGCGCAATTCGTGCGGGGTTGAAGATATAGTAGGGCTACTTACAAAATCACTCTTCTCGATGTTAAACCCAATTTAGCGGCTATTATTTCGATTAATTTGTTGTCCATAACAGCCAGTCCTTTGTTCAACTCACCAACGATAAGATATTGAAGAAAAATTGCAAATTTCGATAACAAAACTAGGATGTATGATCGCACAACAGCCACAAGCAGGTGTTGCGAAATTTGCCGCGAAACTGAGGCAAAAAATAGCACGAGGTAGCAGTACAGTGACGCACTCTTACCACATGTCTCAACAAGCTTTATTGACTATAACCTTTGGGCTTTGTACTGGCTTGACTAATCAAACCATTTGTCACTGTTTTT
>JAQGAF010004252.1:0-14876 GCA_034687865.1 Kryphioiulus occultus
ACAGTATATAAAAATCAGTATGGATACTGACATCACTATGATGATGATATTACTATTATTAACGGACATCCTCCTTGTGATCGGGGGTTGAAGAAATGTAACAATTTGTGACACGATCAAATTTAATGTGGCTATTATAGCACAACGTTTCGTCGAGCAAACGACTTCATCAGGTGCTTGATGAAAAATTTTCGAGAGAAAACGAACATTACTAAATGATACAAGAATACAGGGTTAAACGCCCAATGCAAAAAAACCAGGCCTTCAACATATTAAAATGAATACAGAGTACACTCAAAATCAATGACCGTAAAAAGCTGACACAATTTTAAAATAAACAACAGATATTTAACACATACCATTATCAATATCTTGATTTAACTACATTTCTCTTGTGGGTTGGTTACATCTACATCTAACTGGAACACATTTTGATTTGATTTGATTGGTGTAGCAGATCCTTTGGGACGGATGCACATACATATACATCATCCATCATGGCGAATTCAATTGGAACAACTAGGGGTGCTAAAAACACTAGTTGTTCCAACTAGTGCCACGATTGTGACTTCTGTAAAACTTTAGTGACTTCAGTGGGACTTCAACCAACTTGTGCACCGAACGCTAAAGTGGCAGTTGTTGTGTTGTGCTTTGCCGAACGTGGCGTCGGAATGCATGCTGGGAAATTGCTGGCAATGGCATGCGTGGAGCGTAATTGCGAGGGGACCCCTGGCCGGTTGCCGATGGCCGAATTTCTGTTAGATTGGCATTAATTGCAAGAAGATCCCCAGCAGAGATAAAAGATGGCGGGGGCGAAGCTGAGCAAGTTTTCGGACAGTCGGCTTTGTTTTTGAAAGACACGCGCTGCATGCGTGGCCCATGCCTGCAATTAGTACTTTTTGTCGACTTTTCGATCTTTCTGAGATTTTTAAACTTATCCAGATCGAGTGATAGTCCCGTCAGAAAACCGCCATCTTGAATTTTCCTGTTTTGAGACCGTGCACATGTGGAATTCATTGAGGTGTTCTGAATCTAGAGAAATGCAGGCTTTCGTATGACGAAAAAGCCATGAAAAAAACAATTCTCAAAGATGGGAATGAAAAAATGATTATTATAAGCTACATGTACCGGTATACAGGTAGATGTACAGTATATACAGTAAATGTATATTCTGTACATACACCGGAATATTCGATCCTTTTCCAAAATGTGACCCTTGTACTGTGAACTCCGCTTAATGTGATCGCGGATATAATTGTTATCGAAATCGCCAATCCTGAACGCTCGTATACAAATACCAATAATCAACAATTCGCGTGTTGTTAACATTTTCCCTTATATCGTAAAACACAATGAATGACACGTTTTAGAAGAAAATGTCTAAAATGATGTCCCACCTGCTATGAAATAGCGAATATTTCGAGGAATATTCTGCATGTGAGTCAAACAGAGCCGAATGATGAAAATTATTTTGATGTTGGTGAATACGAAACGTACATCTTAGTTGTGAAATCAAGTTGATTTCTCATATACAATACATGTATGATTATGAGAATTTCCTTAAGCAAACCAATATAAGTAATTTTCTTTAGCCGTAAATAGCTTTGATAGAGATGAATTGTGATCAATATGTACATGTACATAAGCATTCAAATTAAATAAAGATAGCCTTTTCTTGCCTTCGGCTATTGTTATCAAAATAGTCTTGGCCCAATGCATCACATAGAGTCCATAACTCAGTTTTTAAAATAACTTTTTATAATGAGTGTATACGGCTTATGCAGTTGTAATAGCTGGCCACACACAGACCAATTTTTTGACAGTTTTGGAGTTTCACAAGCTTAACTTGCACCCTGTTCTGTTTTCAAAATATCATGCATGGAGAACACTTATTTGGATTCAGTACTCCAAAATTCTAGGTTATCAATACATGTGACCCATCATTATACCTGCATTTTTTGGAGACTCAGTTAAATGTATTGCAGTCAACTTCCAATTAAAGGGAAGTAGTGTTGTTACGTAACGTCATTCTAATGGTGTCGTTTTTTTGCGTTTCAGTCTTCCGGAAATGCGATTCGGGGGACTTGAGCGGTCCCAACTTCGGATTCTCAAAGGTAAAATCAAAAGACATTTAATAACATTTCTAAGAAAATCTATAGAATTCCAAAAAAATCTAGAATTCTAAAAAAAAACTTCGGAGCACATTATATGCGCTAATAAATTGTTATAACCGCTAAATTTAGTACCTATTTCGTAGAATGAGGCGTTCACCTGTCCACAGCTTTCGTTTTTACCAAAGTTAAGTAATAAATTCCTCCCTTTTTATTTATAAAAAAAATATTTAGGAAAAATCTAATATGGAAGGTGCAGTTCAATTATCTCTAAATCAAGCGCGTGCGAATTCCAATTTTCGAATCTTCCATTTTGAATTTTTGCCAGCTCAATTTATTTCTTATAAATAAAAGACTGGATTTAGAACGAAAACAAGAAAGCCATTCCCTGGTCAACGTCACATTCTACGAGACTGATGATAAATTCAGCGGTTATAATAATTTATTAGCTCAAAGAATGTTCTCCTTTTGCATGCATACATGGTGGGTCTAATGCGACCAATTGAGACCGCATTGACCAACGAAGGTAACGATTGGTCGATGCTGGGAGTCGATCGATGTCGGAAGAAGCCGGCCAGCCAATGGGGAGCTTGGTGGGCTTGGGGCACGAAGATCACGTTCGGAAATCAAGAAAGCAGCCGATGCTTATCTGAAGCTCGTTCGGTAATCTAGAATCTGCAGCACTTCCTGGCCCATGCAAAACCACCATTAATTGGCAGGGATAAGGCTGATGCCAACGAGATAATCTCGCATTCTTGCGGTGCCGAAAACACGAAAAGATGAAAAATGCTTGTGCATGCAAAGCGCCTTTTCGGGGTTTTATCCTCTTAATCGGACGCTTTAATCCCCCGTTTTCGGCGCTAATGAGCCCGTAATAAGCCCATCAAGGCCCCGAATAAACCGCGCCAACAGCTGGGCTACCATGGTCGAATTTCGGGGTGGTTCACCCCCTCCATTTTCGTACAAATTGGACAAAGTGCACAAAATAATTGAAAAGCATCAAACACATTTAACCGTTTATTTATTTGGTGGTTTTGATCCTTTCTGGTACTAACAATTCCTCTTCGGATTGACTCGCTACCAGATTCGAGCATTCTCTAATGGAATTTTAGAACGTTCATTTGAAGTGGGAAATGAGAAAGTGGGTTTCTCCTGAGGACTCGTATAGGCTGGCATTGATTGCCTGTCGGTCAGGGGTAGCTACATGTACATTAAATAAGAAATTACATTTTGAAATGTAGGGGAGGTTAGACATACACAAATGATAAAATCGACAAAATAAAACAACAACAAAATATAAGGACAGGTAGACAGTATTACAAGTATTACAAATCTCTTCAAATCATTCAACCAACACCAATTAACCATTCATGGTGTCTGGAAAAGTCATGAAAATCGATACGCCATGGTAAAGTCTTATGAAAAGTCATGGAAATACATGAAGATATAACCTTGAAAAGTTTTAGCAAGAGTCATGGAAGTAGATTTGTCCTGGAAAAGTTATGAAGTCTTGGAAGTATATGTGGATGACCTGGAAGTTTTATGAGGAGTCATGGAAAAGTCATGGAAATATACATGTGTATGCCCTGGCCTCTGGTAAAGTCTTATGAAAAGTCATGGAAATATATATAACCTTGAAAAGGTTTATGAAGAGTCATGGAAAAAGATTTGACCTGGAAAAGTATTATGAGTAGCCATGGAAGTACATGTATAGGGGCCGTGCAAATATTACGTAACGCACTAGGGGTGGGTGGGTCCTTTTGAAAGTTTTACGGTCTGTTACAGGGGGTCCGTGGGTTTTTCTCCACGCGTTACCTAACATTTTTCAAGGACCAGGATATCTTGAAAATTTTATTGCAGTGTGTAGACAACAGCATTAGCTGATGTACAAAATTAACTATTCTGAGCTCTGCAGTTCAGATTTGCAATGGCTTGGTGATGTCTAAACCAAAAACATTGCCATCAGTAACATATTGCAGAATCAATAACAAATGGAGCATTAGGTCCCGTATAACCTACAAGTTACATATAAAATCCATGGGTGAAAATAAAAAAAAATTACAAATGTGTTACCTAACATTAGGGGGTGGGTAGTCTGCAAAGTGTTACAGGGGGTAGGTGGGTCTCTAAAAAGGGCAAAAATTGCGTTACGTAATATATGCATGACCCCATATGTGGATGACATGGAAAAGTTTTATGAAGTCATGGAAGTAGATTTGACATGGAAAAGTGTTACGAAACGTCGGGTAAATTATGGAATTGCATGGTCGAAAACTTTTTTTTCCAAATGTATTTCCAAGTAACAGTAAATAAAATTAAATTTGGGACCAGGGACCTATCCCTACCACAAATTAAAATTTGTCATTGTTACAAGCATTGCTTGCGGTATTGGTTTATTGCAACTTAAAAAAAGTTGGTTGCTGCATTATAAGAATTTTTTTTTGGAAATTGGCTTCAAAATTCTAATGTTTCCATTATTTTCTACATATTTCTTCATGAATCTACATCTGAAATCTTGCAGTGTGTATGGACAAATGACGCTCCTGGCTGGTCGTTATAGACATTTTCTGAACATGTTCGCTATATGGTATAACCACAGTAACTTCATTGTACTGTTTGTCTTGGCATGTTGGCAGGGCAAGGCAAACTGGGTTCGGTAAACCAGAATACATAAATCTGTCATGTTTCTGGTTTTTGGCTCTTTTCAAGAGAAATCTCGTCTCGCCAAGGCGCAGACGACTCCATTAAAACACTTTATTTTATGTCCCTGCACGATGACTTTTCCTGTTCATTTCGTTTTCGTCGGTTTTTTCTTTCGCCAAATCGTCGTGATTATTAAAAGTTGTCCTCTGTTTGGTTGCAGGCCATGAGCGGCTTTCTCATGATGATGACGCAGAATGGGAAGCTGCTCTACATTTCCGACAATGCTGCAGAGTACCTGGGACATTCCATGGTAAGTCCCCACTTTTTTACTTTCCCATATACTGACCTTTGACCACCGGTCAGCTGGTTGTGGTCACTTTGGCGGACACGAACGCGGAAGTTGCCAACCGCTTCGTGGTGGCTTTTGGCAGATGGACTGACAGTATCGAACGGGTGTTTGGGGAATTTGGAGGGCAGGAAAAACGTGTTTGCGAGGGGATTTTGCTCGACATCAATGGCGATTTCATGAGGCTGGGCAACCGTGAGACCGAGGCGGTGGCAACAGTCAATTGTACATGTTGAAGTCCCACTGAAGTCATTGAATTCTGGTATAAAGTTAATTAACCCACTGCATGGAAGTGTGGGCGAGTCTAGCTTCGCTTACAGACCTCAATGATTACAGTGGGACATCAAGGTACTTCAGGGAACTTCATAGGGGGCTTCAAGGAACTTCATGTGGACTTCAAGGAACTTCATGGGGACTTCAAGGAACTTCATGGGGACTTCAAGGAACTTCATGGGGACGTCAAGGAACTTTATTGGGACTTCAAGGACCTTCATGGGGGCTTCAAGGAACTTCATGGGGACTACAATGGACTTTATGCATGTGACTGCAAGATACTTCATTGGGACTGGAAGGGATTTCATTCAGACAGCCAGGGACTTCAAGAAACATCGTGAGGACATCCAGAACTTCATGGGGACTTTAAGGTACTCCATGGGGACTTCAAGGAACTCCATGCATCCAAAACGTTTATGTGGACATTTTGGACTTCAAGGAACTTCATGGGGACTTCATGAAACTTCGTGAGTACTTTAATGACCTTCAGAACGTTATGGCGACATCCAGGACATTATGGGTACTTCAAGATACCTCATAGGGACTCCAAGAAACTTCATGGGGATTCTAAGAAACTTCATGGGGACTCCAAGAAACTTCAGTGGACTTTATGGGTACTTCACGAACTTCACTAGGACTTCAATGACTCTCTGACATTTCAGCCTGTCAAGGAAATAGTGTGTGGAACTTCCTCAACTGCAGTCAGGAAGTCCTTGAAGTCTCACTGAAATCCTTCAAGCCCCACTGCCGTCAATGAAGTCTTGGAAGTCCGTCAAAATGCCCAAAGTCCGCAGTCAGTCATCAGTCAGGTGCATCATATTCAAAAGTGTGCAGCTCAGTTTAACACCATAGACGACGGTGGTCAAGCGCAACATGCAGCTCAAGAACACTGCAACATGTGCCGAGTTGCAGGTTCCTTGTTTCGGAGTTCTGGGGGCTCCCCTGCTTTTCCAGGGTGCTGGCCAGTGACCACCTAATTGAAGTCGGCATGTCACGCCGTGTTCCAAAACTAGTTCTTGAACAACGACCGCGCGCCATGCAGTGTACCCTTCCCAGAGGACCACGCGACTTCCGGTACCGGCGTCAGCCACTGGAGACGCGAGGTTACCATAGTTCACCGGGCTTTGGAAAAGGCGAACGCTTCCCACTTCGGGGCCAGGGGGAAGCCGTCCCACCCACCCACAGGGTGACTGACAGACTGACAAGAAACTGACCATCTTAACGAGCGATCATGGCGAGGAAAAAAACTTGAAGCTGAAGTTTGAAAAGCACTCATTATGCAGTCGCCGCGTGACGCCCTCTTCAAATGCATCCTTACCCCTTTTTTGCACAAGTTTTTGTGCCCGGAAGATGGCGCTGTGAATTCCAACACGGTTGATTCCAACACTGTCTGGCAGCACTGCTAATTCCAACGCTGACTGGCACCACTGTCAATTCCAGCGCTATCTGGCACCACTGCTTATTCCAACGCCATCTTGTAGAACTGCCTATTTGAAAACAATCAGACAGCACTTTCAATTACAACACAACCTGATAGCACTGCCCATTCCAACGCAATCGGACATCACTGTCAATTCCAACGCCATCTGACAGCACTTCCCATTCCAACGCTATCTGACATCACTGTTAATTCCAACGCCATCTTTCAGAAGTGCCTATTTGAGCGCAATCTGACATCACTGCTTATTCCAACGCCATCGTTTAGAACTGCCTATTTGAACGCAATCTGACAGCACTTTATATTTCAACGCAATCTGATAGCACTGCCCATTCAGACGCAATCTGACAGCACTGTCAATTCAATTCAACTCATTACCCTACTGTCAATTCCGGCGCTATCTGGCACCATTGCTTATTCCAACGCCATCTTTCAGAACTATCCATTCCTACGCCATTCCAACGCTCCCTGACAGCACTGCAAATGCCAGCGCTATTTGACAGCACTTCCAATTCCAACGCCATCTGCCAGCACTGTCAATTCCAGTGCTGGCACTTCCATCACCATATTTCATAACTGCCCATTCCAACGATATCTGACAGCACTGTCAAATTCTAAAGCAGAAGTTCTAATTTTCGTGTTTTTCATAATGACTTTTTTACAAATAATAAGTATTTCTGAAAAAAGGAAACTGGAAGTCGAAGCTGAAACCGGTCAAGGAGGCCAAAATTATTTATGGGGAAATTTCCAGAAATTTTACCGAGTTCAGATTGGGGACGCCCCTAGGGGCGGACGGCGAAATTTGGGGAAGTGGACTGATTTGGAACAACGCTGTTTCTCGATGGTTGTTTACTTTGGCTAGAAGAGTCCCACCCACGCCCTTCGGCCAAGCGAGCCGGAATAAAACGATTATTCATCATTAGTCCCCTCCACCTCCACCCTCTTGAGCACAACATTTGCTGCTTAATAAACCTTGAACGATAGAACGGGCGAAGAAAGTGGTTGTTACCTTGAAGCCTATTCACATTGAACTTAGCTCGGAACCCGGAACTGGAGCGGGTGGCTGGGATTTCCCCTGGGGAATGGAGTGACGTCACCACCAGTTCGAGTAAACGTCGGAGTAAACTTAATCATGCAAGATACAGTGCAGCTACTGAAGACAAAATACAGATAACGAGCTAAACTGAACTAAAACGTGTGCAATCATATGAGCTAAACTGGTACTATGATCTGAAAACTGCATGTACTTGTGCAAATTTTGAGCTAAACTGAGCCAAAACTTGTGCTAAGGTCTGAAAGCTGCATGTATACTTATTCAAATTCTCAGCCATACTGAACCAAAAGTTGTGCAATCATTTGAGTCAAGCTGAACCAAACTGGTACTATGATCTGAAAATTTTACTTGTGCAAATTCTGAGCTAAACTAAGCCAATACTTGTGCTAAGATCTGAAAACTACATGTATACTTATTCAAATTCTCAGGTATACGGAACCAAAACTTGTGCTAAGATCTGAAAAGTATACTCGTGCAAAACATCAACTAGACTAAAACTAAAACATGTGCAATTATCTCAGCTATACTGCATGTAAGCTGAACCATAACTAAACTAACAGGACTAATTAAATGTGTGCAAAATACGAGGCGGCAAATATAAACTTGTGCAACCACCTGAGCTAACAACTTGTAAGCTGAACAAAAACTTATGCCAAGATCTGAAAACTATACTAGTGTACGATGTGAGTTAAACTGAACTAAAAATTGCGCAAAATCTGAGCACGACAAACTAAAACTCGTGTCGTGATCTGAACTAACCTGAACTGAACCTTATGCTAAGATCTGAAAACTATGCTTGTGCAAAATCGAAACTAGACTAAACCAAAGGTTGTGCTAAGATCTGAAAACTATACTTAGGCAAAATCTACGCATGACAAACTAAAACTCACGTATAGTAATCTGAGATGAACTGAACTAAAACGTATGCTAAGATCTGAAAACTATACTTGTGCAAAATGTGAACTAGTCTGAACCAAAGCATGTGCTAGATCTGAAAACTATACTTAGGCAAAATCTGAGCCAGACAAACGAAAACTTGTGCAATCATCTGAGCTATTGTAAGCTGAACCAAACTTGTGCAAACACTGCGCTCATCTGTCTTTGTATTGGAAGACTGTATACTGCAGTTGCGCAATCATCTAAGCTAACTTTTAAACTTGTGCTACGATATGAATACTCTACTTGTGAAAAATCTGAGCGAGGCTTACTAAAACATATGTAAAATCTGAGTTAAACTTCACTAAAACTTGTCCTAAATTTGAGCGAAACTTCACCAAAACTAGTGATATCAGATCTGAAATTAACTAAGCTGAACTTATGAAGTTCTTAAAGCTAAACACCTGAACTGAGCTGAATTAATGCTATCATGCGATCAGATCTCAAGCTGGCACTCGCGGTGACGTCACTGCATTTTCGGGCAGTTCTTAAATATGAGCGAGATGACGTTTTAAGGTTTTTTTTCTCGAAATTCCATTAAGGCTTTTCGACTTATAAAACGCTAAGTGCCGCGGATAAAAACTCGCCCGTTTCCTCGAAATGTAGCAATTTAGAGGGCGAAGAAAGTGCCCACTCATGGCGCGGGGTCAAAGGTCGCTAAGAGGGGGAGGGGAGCCGAAGCTGGATCGGGATGGCCCATATAGGCCCACTTAAACATGGCGAACGCAACGCAATGCAATATGGCGACTCAAGACTTGACCTAATCTTTCAAGGCCCTCCAGCACCCTTGCAAAAAATCGGACAGTTTAAGGTTTTCCGTCAGCTGGAACAATATGGCGTCGAGGCTACATGTACGTGACATTCAAAAGCAACAAACGCACTAATTGAATGCCCAGAATTCGATGTTTGCAGGGTTCTGAAATATATTTTTTTGTCCAAGATTCAGCTTGCATGTGCACGCATTAGTATGCGGAGCTGTTATTTTTCGTACCCTCGGAGAAAAAAACGCAAAAATAAACAGAACGTACATATTAAATATCTTATTTCCTGCAAATTTCCAAACGAGGTTAAACCTGATTTAATGCCGGTTTTTGGCAGGCCCAGGAAAAAGACGTTTCTCCCCCCCACCCACGCCAGGACACCACGGGGGGGTCATTTGCATATTAGACATCAGTCACTACCCTGGCCTGAGGGGCCACCTTTTCCTGCATTTACATGCACATGTATATATGCAATGCCAAGTTGCGAACCAACTTTGGTATTCTGATTTTCGAATTGCTTCGCAAATGCCCACATTGAGACGTTGCCGCCCAAAAACAATGGAAATTTGAGACTGGGGCGACCCCTGGGGAGAGCACGCGAATGACCACCATGCTCCAGGACTGCTCCTGCATGGGATTTTGGAACTTGGGAGAACATGAGAGATATTCTTGCTAGTAATACACCCATGCCTCGCTTTAAGGCCTAGATAGGTTCTTGAAACGTAGGTCGTAAAGCGAAATGCAGTATAACGAGCCGTGTTTTAGCATGCAAACACGCTGTTAATGCAACAGGATCAGTTCCAATTTCACGAAAAAAAATTAAAATCATTACAATTGCAATACTGTATTGCCATTCATATTTTAAAAATGACATGTAACAAACATATTACAATCTTGAAGAATAGTTCTAATCAGTCTGAAGATTTGCTTGACATACATGTGATGATGACAGAAATTTCGTAATCCCAACAGTATTTAATCGCCTACCGGAGGATTTATTGGAAATAAATAAGTTAGGTAGGCTCAAACGAATTTAAAAAAAATACCTTTTAGGTGCAGAAAACGACTGACTGTAAAATTGGTTATTGCTAACAATCTTCTTTTTGCCTTGCACTCAGAGTACATTTTGGGCATTACTAAGTTACGTAATGTCACATTTTTGGATTTAAAATAATTTTTTGAGTTTTGATATTGATTCTTTTGCCTTGCATAAGTTGTTGATGTTTTTCTTTTTCTGCATTTTTTCTATGTAATTATTCAGATAATTCATTTTTGTCAGTTTTTGACGTCCATACAAGTTCTACTTTGAACTTCAATATAAGTACTGTACATGCTTATTCGCAGTTAAATTGAGGATAGTCCTGGTTTACAAAGTTGATCAAAATTCTGTTGTTTTGCCATGTATCCCCGTTTTGCTATGATCTCTGGCCAGTAATCTCCTTCATAGCGAATATTTTTGGCTGTAAAACGAAACATTGCCATAACGAAAAACCGTATAACGAACGGCCGTATAAAGAGGTATGGGTGTTTTATAGGTATAATAAGATCCTAACCTGCATCTAGCCTAACCCATCAATATAAGGTTATTTTAGTTGCAAATAGCTTTGTAACGTTAAATTATGAAGTAATATGCTTAGAAATGATTAGATGATTGGAAGAATATTCCTCAAAATGTTCGCTATTCATAGCAGATGGTACGTTATTTTAGACATTTTCTTCCAGACTTAACATTCCTCTTATTTTCTGAAACGTTGTGCAACTTTATTATGTGTTAATTAAGCTTGTCATTCACCTGATCGTGATAGAAGACTCTACATTAGAATTCAAATTAAGTAACGATCGCCTTTTCTTGTTATTCGGCTATTAGTATCGTTCGGCTATTGTTATCGAAATAGCCTGGGCCCAATGTGATTCCATTAAGCGGAGTTACTGTATTAACTACTCGCACTTCACTTCTCACTCCTCAAAAGTTTTATGAAATAGGGCCCAGGTGAGCAATCACGATGTACCTTTGAACATATGACTCAATTGCCAAATTGCCTCGACCCTCCTTGAACCCCGAACGCACCCGTTAATCGTGCCGAAAAATTCGATCGTTTTTCCCGTTCCTTCCGCTTCTTCCTCGCCGTCCCCTTTTTGGCTTTTGCCTTTGAACCTCACGTTCCCTGATGAAGGTCTCATGGCACACGAATTCCCACCCTCGACGTCACTCACCCTTAAGGCTACTTAGTACTTAGCCCAAGACTTATGGGGCCATTGACGGGCGGCACACGCGGAAGGTCACGCCCAGCCCCCCAGTCGTGACCCCACGACACGAGCGATACCGGATGGCGAGGGGTGGGGACACTTTTACTGGTCTCGGAGGCCCCTAGGTGGCGTTGCCGTTGTCGGGCATGGCGCCAAAACAGAACGAGCTTCACGCATCGCACCAGTTTAGCATATGCAGGTATTGCGCTTCCATGCTGGAAAAGTGAAGCCAGTTGCGTAAAAGCCCCTTTCGCCAAAGTGCATCTTTTCAGAAAAGTAGCACTCTCGACCCAAAAGTAACGCTGAAAAGTGGCAGCTGAAAATGCGTTGCCTATTGCCTAATGCATCACTTTCAGATTTTCGAATGCATTCAGTTTTGAAAGGAAAACATGCACGTTTCGATTCAAATGCGCGTGACCACATACCATCCTGATTATCCTAGTCTCGATGAACTTCTTTATTCCTAGCTAACTGTGTGCATTTCTTAGGGGAAAAGAGTTAATTAGGGACTTCGAAAAGGAAATTCCACGAAAAGGAAATTCCGAAAACTTACCATTATTCGTTTCGTATGGTGTTTTCGTTTCGTATGTTTGCGTTTGTTCAGCACGAAGGAGAAATGAATCAGTGTGACCACATCTTGAGTAGATATGTCCCTATACAGGATGGCATAGGATGTCACTAATGAATAGGGGTATAGTGAAGTTAAACCCTAGCTGGTCTGGCATCACAGAGCGAAAACTCTTTTCGGTCTACGAATAAATCGGTTTTATTCGTAGACTGAAAGGTGTTTTCGCCGAAAACACAGAAAAAATATCGGCTATGATGTAAAGTAAACAAGTTTTCGTAGGTCAAAGTTTTCGGCGAATAAAATGCTAAACCCCTATTGTCAGATGTTTTAAAACGAAATTTACTTAGTACTTTCGGTTTTATAAATGTTTGCTTTGGTTTACAAAGTTTTGCAGTTACAGCATATAAAAGTGATACGGTGAACTATAACACGTCTCGCACGTGTATTTCTAAAGTGATGCAACTCAAAAATTGTCAGTTTCCGGTTTATGGCAGTATTACATCAAGCAAAATTATTGACCTCTATCTGCAGAAAAAAATGTCTTGGAAACCCATAGTTTCTGCAGGATTGACAGGATCGTATAGTGGTCCTACTATAACATCATAGAGACACCCAGGACTGGAGACACCTAGTGGACCTAACGTCACGTGGCACATCTAGTGGTCCCAGCATCCTGTTAAACACTTTGTGGGCGACTAATGTCATACAAGACACCAGTGGCCAGTCCTTAACATCAAGTGTGACACCTAATGGGGCCAATGGACTTAACATAGTGGACTTAACATCTCGTGAGGCACCGTTCAGGCACCCATAATGGTCCTAGTATCGTAATATAAAACATGTAGTGGTCCTAACGTCACGTGGGGCACCTTGTGGTCCCATGATCATCATATGGGACACGGTGGCCCACATATTGACAATACTTTTACTGATATGTACTGATGTATGCTTGTATCAGTACAGTAAATGTAGCCATGTATGTATAGGTGTCACTAAAGTGTCAGTAGTAACAAGTAGTCAGTAATGATATAGTGATGTTAGCTGTGGCAACTACCTGTATAAAGTTCAGTAATGATTTGGGGTGTTCAAACTCAAATTTTTAATTGCATTTATACTGTACATATATTTAAATTATGAATATCACAAATCATGCATGCTTATGAGTAAATATATGCAATAATTTCATTCAAAATTTGTGTACATGTAAATGTACTGGTACTACCTGTACAACTGATATCAGTAAGGTTTTACGAATATCATCACATATCAGTACATTTCTACTGATATCACCACGAATTTCATACTGATTTTTACTTATCTTTCCACCAGGGAAGAAGCTTTCAAAGTGACCTCTTTCGGCCATCGAAAGGGGCGCAGGTTTATGCAACGCAATGTGAAAAGTTCCACTTTGGCCTGAAAAATGGAAAAGTGCACGGGCTTTATACAACTGGCTCCAGTTTCGCATTCGCGGCTATTGCGCGTCCATGCTGGGAAGTGAAGCCTGGCTGGCAACAAATGAAAACCTGCTCCTACTAGTACATGTACAGTATTACCATATGGTATTACATTGTCTTCATCTAAATTTCTAAAACACCACCAATAAAGGACAAAAAACCGTAGCGGAGTCGAAACTCGTTCGCCATGCAGGCTCACCTTCGACCTTTGCTAACCCCGGCGAATGCAAAGCGGGACCGGGTGCGATCGAAGGGGTTGAGGGGAAATTAGCCGCTGTAAATTATAGCCGATGCGATGAAAAAAAGATGCAAAAATCGGAAGATGATGAAGGAAAACAAAGCGGCGAGATAACGAAGGAATGCGGCGCCCCTTGACCCCCGCGAAGCCCCTGGCCCGCAAATTGAACGCCTAATCGGCCATCTATGGACGGCCCGGGTACGGAGTGTGGGAAAAAGGGGGCTGGGGGCGGACCCCGAGCCCCCGGGCCCCCGTCAACGATCCCGGAGGAGTCGCCCCATCACTTCAGGAAAAAACGAAAACTGTTAAAACTCCAAAATGAATGTTCAAAATAAGGCGTTTTTTCGGGTATAACCTTTTATAGTGTGGTATTATTGGTATTCAATAAAGCCCAACATGGACGCTCAAGGCTGTCTACACACCTAGAGACAAAGTCGGTCGACTTACGCCTCAGGGCATGTCCTGTACATTTGGAGGGGTTTGCAGACTGTTTGGAGACTGTATACATCACTATTTATAGTGGTTTTTTGGACTACTGGTGTCAGTACATGTATATAAAAATCTACTTGAATACTGACATCACTATGATAATGACATCACTATGATAACGATATTACTATGATTAGTAGTATTACTATTGCTATGGATAGTAGTATCACTATTACTTTGGATAGTAATATCACTATTACTGCACATAGTAATATAATATCATTACCTGTACATGCAAGTAGTGTCATCTGTATTACAAGTCGATTCACTGAATATATGAAGCTGAATTGTTGGATTTAATTAGCATACATGCAATTT
>JAQGAF010004253.1:0-14875 GCA_034687865.1 Kryphioiulus occultus
ACATTACCCTTATAATACAAGTATACATTACCCTTATAATACAAGTATACATTACCCTTATAATACAAGTATACATTACCCTTATAATACAAGTATACATTACCCTTATAATACAAGTATACATTTTTATTTATGTTGTTTTGTATGGGTTTGCCATCGAGTTGCCATGCCAGTCTGCATCATCAGACAATAGGCAAGGTTCAAAAACATAAAAATCGAGAAATTTAGTTTATTTTGATAGATTTTTAGTGTACATATACATGTTCAATATGCGTTAATTTTGAAAAAAACAAAAGTTTAAAGCAATATACTTTTCAAATTTTTGTCACATGACGAAAACAGGACATGATGTCAATGTTTTTCGCCCATTACTGTTCGCGTGGCGTTAGCCAATAGCGCATTCAGTGAGGGCAGGGCCTCGCCAGAAAGTCAAATCGCTATGGCTAAGCAAAACAATAACTCATAAAATGGCGGGTGCCTATTTTGAGCAGAGGACATATCTCGTTGAAGAAAAGGGTAATTTTAAGGGGGAAAACGACATTTTTGATAAAACAAATATATTACAATGTTTTCTTTCTTTACCAACTTCACTTTAAGCAAATAAAAAAGTGAACCTTCCCTATTTGAACTGAGCTTTCTAGTGTGGGATCGCAATAAGCAACTGAATCACCCCTCATGTTGACTAAATGGCATTTTATCTTTTTCTTCACTGCACTGTGATGAACACCCCTCATTTTTGTAGAACATTTAATTTAGTACACCAGCTAAATTAGTGTTAGTGGCTTCAAATTTTTTTACGAAAACTTAGCAAACTAACTCACAATTTTGTGATGAACATACTGTACTGTAGGTGTCCGAGTTAGAGAGGTTTCACTGTAACTATCTGTACAATGCGCCTAACATTTCCCTCAAGAATGGAAATGCAAAGCACTGTCTTGAATAAAACTAGTAAGGGTTAGTTTTCCAATACTATGTAAGTCCTGGCAGCTTGTACAGTATGATTTGCGTATTATGTTATTATTCACAGCACTGTTGTATATTCGAATTTAAACTGAAGTAAACTTTTCGGTGAATTTTCTAAATTCAGCCCAACCTCAACGGCATCTACATTGTTGGTTGGTTGGTGATGGGGCTTAAAGGGTGCAATGCCTAGAAGGCAAAATAGAGCCCAAACAATGACAATTTTGAAGCAGCTCTGTTTTGCTTTTCTGTTTTGCTGTTTGGCTTTTTAGCACGTCACCTTAATTCCCCTCTCCCCTCATCAAGACGAAATGGCAAGCACGCTGGCATAATATGCTCCCATGACCGTCATGTAAGGTGATATGGGTCACTCAGTTTCTTCAGGACTTGGTTGGTGGCATGCTTGGTATGCGTCCTCGTCAAAAATCACAACTTAAATACATTTCTTGCAATGAGAATTTTTAAATGGCAGAGTTTAACTCACATAAAAATCCAGGACCATGATGTCTCATTCAACAGCAGATTTGGTTCGATGTCAAGTGCCCCAAAGTTGGGGTAGTGGATGCTAGGTACCATTGTTACTGCCGCACCAACTGGATACTCCAATCCTTTCAAAGTTGCTGGATTTCAGCCTTGATGACCATGTTTGCAGACGTTGCACATATTCCTGGAAGTCAATGTGGTGTTGCAGACAGGTGTTTTTCAGGATGTTTTAAGCAGTTCTTTTGCACATGGAAGGAACACACAATTCGCAAACTAGCCATTCTGTTCTTTATGCATTAGGTTGGTGGAACAGATTGTTCTGATTGCACTGAGCAGATCTGTTAGAAACTTAATGATTCTTCTGGATTGCCCTAGAATTAAAAAAAACAATCCTTATTGCCTTACTGACATTGACAAAACTAAATAGAACTTTAATGTGTGCATGCCTTCAACAAGTTTTAAAGGAAATATACTGTACATGTATATGGACTAATCCAGGGACCAATCAAAAGTGCCTATTTTCAGTTAATTTACTGTAGTAACGCGTGTCCCAAATGATTGAATACAATGCATACCCATGTTCCTATGATCCTAGCTCCTAATGATATTCATGAAAATTGAAAAAACGTGTTAAATTAATGAAAATACCGAAATATGCTAAGGTCTACCTTATCATTTGTTCATTTTGAAACACCTAGTTTTACAATGCAAGTTAGTAAAAAATTAATACAAATACATGTAATGTAGCAAATTGGGACAAGGGTGTCCCACACGAGTATTCTATGAGAGTAAAGTATATGGGATGCAGGTGTACCTGTTCATGTAACCCAACGTTTGCCTTTGTCTAGTGACACCATTGTTTATGAAAATCGAAAAACGTGTTAAATTAATAAAGATACCGTTATTTAACATTAGAGTACTGACTGATAAGCAAGAGACCAATCAAAAATGCCTATTTTCTGGTTATCAATGAACACGGTTGATTTTGGAACACATGTCCCAAATGATTGAATCCATTCACAAGTTCCTAAGGATATTTATGGAAAACGAAAATACTTGATAAATTAATAAAAATACCATTATAAAACGTGTTACATTAATAAAGATATCGTTATTTAACATTGGAGTACTGACTGACAAGCAAGGGACCAATCAAAAGTGCCTGTTTTCTGTTTATCAATGGTGTTACTGTAGTAACACAGTTGATTTTGGAACACATGTCCCAAATGATTGAATCCATTCACAAGTTCCGAAAGATATTTATGAAAAAGGAAAAAACGTGATAAATTAATAAAAATTCCGTTATACACTAAGGTCTACCTTATTTGTTCATTTTAAAACACTTAGTTGTACAATGTATCAAATTGGGACAAGGGTGTCCCCCACTTGGTTATTCTATGAGAGTCTCATTTGTCTATACGTCGTGGGACACCATTGACACAAAATAGTATTACATTATTGATTATAATCATTAGACAATGTCACATACACTGTAATAAAAAAATATGCATTAATGGTACAAGTAACACATGCATGTGTGAATAACATCAAA
Organism: Kryphioiulus occultus; assembly: GCA_034687865.1. Lineage (NCBI taxonomy): Eukaryota > Metazoa > Arthropoda > Diplopoda > Julida > Julidae > Kryphioiulus > Kryphioiulus occultus. The sequence goes on from JAQGAF010004253.1 coordinate 2,996, forward strand.
TAATGCAAAACGTTTTGAGTAGCGTATCTACACGTAGAAAACGTCTTGAGCCACCAGGGTGTAATAAGCTTAGACGTATTAGTTATCCAAAACTTTCAAGCATGTGAAGTGACGTTGCAGTTTCGCAAAGTTTGAAGCCTTTCTTGCAAGTTCGGCCTCCATTGTTATGCCTCTTTGAACATTCAACATTCAAACTTGCAAAACTGCAAGTCAGATTAGCTGGAAGCTTTGCAATTAGGCGATTAAGCTGTCCACTCATGTCATCGCTTCAGATCACAAATGAACAACAAAGATGTGTGTCTAATATTGACGATAAACGCGAAAAAAAACACAGAAAATGTTCCTTACATCTAGGATCGATTGTAGGCTGCTGCATTGAAGATGAAAGCCAAGTTGCCGCCATCAATTTATGAAGACATTAATGAAAATCTAAATAAAACCTCGGTCGGATGGACGTTATTTACATAGTGCGAAATCGTAATCTTCATTGAAAGTATGCTGTCAAAAGGTTTTTCATACCATTTTTTGCCTAATAGCCTTGAGAACAAAAGAAACCTTTTGCGAACATCATTACTATGGGACGGCAATTATTCGCATTTTCATTGTCTCCATTCATTGATTTATTGCAAAATAAAATTTTCATAGAATGCTATGGCTGTGATGTTCAAAGTCGATCGAAAGCGATGTATGGAATTTTGTTCAATCTAAGGTCAGCATGCAAAAGGTCATGAGTTGGAAATTAATTGGCTAATCGGGCTTATTTGGAACTTTTTTTACTCAGCAATGTCATAAAAAGGATATTGTTGATAAACAAAATTCGGAAATCCCTATCATGGAAACTTAATCAATTTTACATCTAAATTTCAACAATGATTAAAAAGGACTTTCAGGTACAGTGTTATCATACATGCACTCTGTAATACAAAATATTATAACTGCAAACAAATGAAAAATGAAAATTTGACAAAAAAATCACCTCTACATGATAGGTGCTGTACATGTACATGTACCAGTTTGGAATAGATGAAAAATCGTCATAACTGATTAATTTTAGTGTATTTTTCTTGAATTTTTTGCCGATATTGCATTAAGTTACATGTAGAAATACACATTGGTTATAAGAAAACATACTGATGGTAGACATGTACAGTACATGTTAGAAAAACAAATTGATGGCTATTGATGGCTCACGTCTACACTGTACATGACAGATACTATACATGTACATGTAAATGAAAAACCGTCATAACTTATTTTTAAGTGTATTTTCCTTGAATTTTGTGTAATATTTAGGTATAAGGCATCATACTGATGATACAGTATAAGAAAAACATGCATATTGATGGCTTTTCTGATGATATTTTGGTTATTTTCCTTTCCTGACATTTTATGGAACATACTTGTGCATTTACAGTATTTACAGTGTGCATTACAGTAGTGTTAGTACTATAATACCAGATCCTATTTTGGGAGTTTCTCGAATTTTTTTGGGATAAAGTTTTACGAACAAGGTCGGAACATTTATATGAATACTGTATCAAAACACACATGTTATAAGAAAATCACATTGATGGCTTATCGGTTTCATATGTTAGGTATTTTAGGCATTTTCATTTAATGACATTTTATGAACATTTGGAAAAACCGTGCATAATTCCTATAATTCCAGATTCTACTGTATAATCTTGGGAGTTTCTAGAATTTTTTTCCTGGGTTGGGGTTTTACGAACAAATTCGGAACATTTATATGTAATGTATACTGCATCAAAATACACATGGGTTATAAGAAAGACACATTGATGGCTTATCTGTTGATATTTTAGGTATTTTCATTTAATGACAATTTATGAACATATGGAAAAACAGCGCATAATTCCTATAATTTCAGATTCTATATATTTTGGGAGTTTCTAGAATTTTTTTTCTTGGTTTGGGGTTTACGAACAAGGTCGGCACATTTATATGTACGCTGAATAAAAATACACATGGGCTATGAGAATAACATATTGATGGCTTATCTGCCGATATTTTAGGAAAAACCGTGTTTAATTCCTATACTTACAGATTCTATACATTTTGGACAAGTTTTAAACATGTACATGTATACGGTATAAAATACACATGGATTATAAGAAAAACATATGGATGGCTTATCTATTGATGTTTTAAGCATTTGCACATTAATGACATTTTACGAACATTTGGAAAACAGAGCATAATTCCTATAATTCCAGATTCTTTACATTTTAGGAGTTTCCAGAATTTTTTTCTTGGGGTAGTGTTTCACCAACAAGTTGGGAACATTTTTTTATGAAAATTTACGAGATGCCAATTTAGGGCGTGTAGGAAAATTCAACAAGCCGGCTGTCACAGAATGGCAACAGATTAAAATCTTTATTAATAATTGGGTAATAAAGACAATCGTCCTGCATGCGCGCAAGAATTTAAACTGGTCAAATTACCGCAAATTAACTAAGTCGAGATTAAAACAATTGCCATGCTTCGGTTAATGAAGCCGGCATCTGAAAAGCAATAAACAAGGGAAATGGCATTTTTATCCAGAAATAATGAGGTGTTAGGTCGTGTTATGAAAACTGCTTGTTAGCGGCTTATAATAAGTTGTTTTCGACACTATAGCAACATTCTGAAAATACAGCGAAAACAGGTTTCAGTTTAATTATGGCTCGACCTCTCATCATAAAAAGGTCAACGTCATAAATATGCGGTCCGAGTCATATAAACTCGAAAACAGACTACGTAACTACCATCGGTGATCATAAAACTGCAACTTCTGGATATTTGTTAGCAGTTTTTGTTTCTACGACTTGCGAGGAATTTTAATTTTGGTTATGTTTATGGGTGCGTTTTTTTTGTAATGAAATATCGACTCGCAATTTCATTGAATGTCGACGTTGACTTTGTTTTCGGAAACATCAAAAGGTTGATTTTTACACCATCGGCTTTGCATACGTGACGTACATGTAATGTGAAAAAATGGGAATGGAATTAGCGAATATTCCTTTGGATAAAGTTGAATATATAGACGAATAAAGGCAAATACACGAAAAAACCAGAGAAAATCGTAATCATTATAAATTTGGGATAAATGGTCAAATTTTAGGTCACATGTCACAAAGGTGACCTGAGGGTCAAGTTGGTCAACTTTGCTTGAAATCGGAAAGTTTCAGAAAAAAATGGTGTGATGGTCGCACATACACTGTACATGTATACAGATAGTAACTAATTGCCAACTTTGATAAAGGATTAATTTAAATTGATAGACAATTTAGATTGTTAATGCTTTCCTCAACGTCTTTCGGGGAAGTTAAAGTTTTGGGAAAATAAAATCAGATAATTATCTTTTAGGAGAATGGGAGTGAATGTGGAAAACGATTTTTTTTTAAAATCTGCTGAAAAAAGTACTCACAAAATCAAACTATCAAGTATCATGTGATCACAAAATGATGCAAGCACCCCCTCCCCCTTCACTAAATTTGGTCATTTTCAATTATCAGAAAATATCGAATTTGTAGGAAAATCAAATCAAAACTGATAACAAAGTGCCTGGCGAATCAAATCTCAATCAATATTCCCTGACTTTTCCATGTTTTTCAGAAATAATAACAATGGAACAGAAGGATAATTTTGTGAACTCTTTGGACTCCAAATAGGCCTACTGCATTTTTGTGGAATATTCTTGTTTCGAACTATCAGAAATAATTAATGAAGGGAACGGTGCAGGTATTTAAAAAATTATGATCCATACAGAAATTTGATAAGTTGACTATTCGGTTAGGGATTACTCAGGAACGAACAGGCACATTTTTTAAATGACCAGAAAGAATGGATTTTTGTGGGGTTATAACGGCCATTTTTTTTTTGAAATACCAGTTCACCATTAATGCATTTTAATGGATATTTCTTTGAAATATTAGCCAATATTAATGATAATGGAAACGCTGTAGAAATATCAATATTCAAGAGAATGCAGTAGGCAATTTTTTTAAAACAATTTAAAACAAAACTGACCATATTGCATTTTAAGACATTCTATGAAATATTAATAATCAACAGAATGTCAGAAAACCAGAAATGATAGATTGAACATTAATTCAGGCGATTTTTAGAAAAACCAGATTTCAGATGATGAATTTTAGCCAGTATCTGCTATATTTTTCTTTACCACAGCAATGTGCAGTAAAATATAGGAATATACAGGATTTTTTCTAAAGAAAACGCCGTAAGCTAAATTTAAAACAAAACTGGCCATATTGCATTTTAAGACATTCTCAGAAATATTAATAACCAACAGAATTTTGTTACATAGGCAATTTAAAAAAAAATAAAACCAGAATTGATAGATTGAACATTAATTAAGGCGATTTTTAGTAATACCAGATCTCAGATGATGGATTTTTGCCACTATCTGCTTTATTTTTCTTTGCCACATCATTTCGCAGTAAAATTTAGGAATATACAGAAATTTTTCTACAAATATTGGACTATATAGACTACCTCAAAATATAGGAATCCGCCACACTCACGAATAATCGAAGTTTGAATTCACACAATAGCACTACAAGTAGATCGTTCCTATGATGCGAAATTTTCAGCTTATATACCTTCAATAAATTTGTTTTGGTGTACGAAACTTCTATGGCAGATATTCATGTTTTTGTACATTTTGTACATTTTCATGTTCATTCATGCGTGTACATTTTAAGGCTTCTTTCAGTGTCACCAGTGCACATACAGTATACATGTACAGTACTTGTATAGGCCAAAGTTAAAAATCTGATTGATTTTAAATCTCACTAACAAACATCAAACAAGTGCCCAAGGTTTCAGGGGTGACGCAGGGGGCGCGTCCATCTTAACTGCTACCTAGATGGCGCTGCCTGAAAGGGTTTGGTGAGGAAAAAAGGGGCGACCTGACTTCACCCCAAACTGCCCTGGGTCAGTTTGCCTAGCTATTATCTCCACGGAACATTGGTTTGTGCGGTGGGAGGATCCACCCTAAAGCTGTTCTGTCAGCGAAAACAGCTCAATCAACGTGCCCTGTCAGGGGGGAGAAAAAAAAGTAGCGTGAGGTGGAATGAGAAAAGGTGGGGTGAGAGGTTATGGGGTGAAATTAAAAGGAAAATGGGAGCTCGGACGGGTTCCCTATAGCGGGACGAAAAGTCGAAAACAACAACAAAAAACAAAGCAGATACAACGTTGATTGCTGAGCAAAGCAGAATGGGGGTTGTGAATAAAAGAGTTCATGGCAGGAGAGGAATTGTTATTGCAATCAAAATGGGAAGGTTGGTCAAAAAGAAGAAAACAAAATTGAACATATAAAGTTTTTGTGTTCAATTTATAGTCCTTGTTTCACATAAATTGAAACGGTAATGCTGCATCGTCATTCGATGAACATTTTCCATGGTAGTAAAGAAATGTTTGTATACAAGACAAAAAAATAATAAAAAAAATTGCTTGTCGTTTCCATCACCTTTAATAATTTTTAAAATCTAGAAAGAATTTGCAGCATTTGTGATCTGGTGATTTAAAAAAATTAACCGAATTCCCGTCTTTATTAATATTTATGTAAAATATAAGTAAAAGCACCAAAAGTTCAGTGTTAATGCTTGGGAGAGTTTTTGACTAAATTTCATCCACTTAATAAAATTCATAAAATTTTGACCCAATATTCGTAGATCTAAATGGTAGTAAACACATTTTGTATGTTGCCCCTGACAAAAAACTTTCGAGTTTATTACACTTGTTAATGATAGGAGAGTTTTTGGATCAAGTTCATCAGTTTTGATCTACAATTGGTAGATCTAAATGGTAGTAAATACATTCTGTGTGCTGCACCTGATTTTTCACAATAAAAACTTTCGCGTTTGCTACAATTGTCAATGCTGGAGAGTTTTTTTTGCTAAAATTCATTATCATAAGAATTTAGAATACGACATTTCCATCATTAAGATTCCCTTATATTTCTTATGAGAAATCCACTGAAATTTATTGTTGGTGATATGATTTTTCCAAAAAAATGGCTATCCTTAATTTCTTCATAACTGAAAAATATTCATTTTTAATATTATTCTTAATAACTGTAAAACAGTTTCGCCTATGGCTCTCGTAAATTATAAATGGTTGTAAAGAAATGTGTGTGTGCTGCACCTAATTTTTCACAAAAGCCTTTCGAGTTTGTTACAATTGTCAATGCTGGGGAGTTTTTTGTTCCCCTAAAACTCATCATCATAAGAATTTCGAATACGACATTTCCATCATTAAGATTTCCTTATATTTCTTATTAAAAATCTGATTTTTCCACACAAAAAAATGGCTATCCTTAATTTCTTCATAACTGTAAAACATTAAGAATAATAAATCAAAATCCATTATGTTTAGTACCTTCAAAAAAGTTTCGTCTGTGGCTTTCCTAAATTGTAAGGGACTCCTAAATTGTCAGGAAAATATTATTTTTCACAAAAAAATTAAAAAAAAATTGCATGTCGTTTCCATCATTTTAATTAATTTTTAAAATTTAGAAAGAATTTGCAATATTTATGATCTGTTTATTTCAATAAATAAACCTCAGAGTTTCCATGCTTACTAATATTTCTGTAAAACATAAGGAAAAAGGACCAATCCATTATTTCCGGCAGCTTTTCAAACATTTTGCAAACGGCGTTTTAATCATTACCAACTACTGTATTTCTTAATGTTTTTAAAAATCCATATCATCTATCATTTCTGGCAATTTTTCAAAAGTTTCTTTAAGGCGTTCCTAAATTTTATATAGTGTATATGAACCTAAACTTTAAACAAAAATTGCCGACATGTATATGTTGTTTCGGCTACTGTTTATAATTCTTTAAATTTCGTAAGAAGCAATAGCCCACAAAAATGCTGCATTTGTGATATGGTGTTTTTTTTTAAATTATTCTCAGTAGTCCTGTCGTTATTACCATTTGGAAAATTGGAAAACATGAAAAAGCAACTAACAGTCTGTAATTTCTGATGATGGTTTATCAAAATGTTTGCTTATGGAATTCCCTCAATAATTTAATACAAGTGTATTATGTATCAGAGAAATATGGGCAATATTTGTTATCCAGATTTTCCAAGCTTTCGCCACAGGTATTTCAAATGGGACATTTCCCATCTAAAAATTAAAAAAACCGTTTGTTACACTTTTCTGCAAAACTACAAAAAATGCAACCGAAAATATGTACTACTGTAGATACTAAACAATAGACAGCGTGAAGAATATCAGATTAGTTATCTGTCTGTATAGGTTGCATTTTTTCGTCTTAAAAATAATCTTTGACCTCACAATGGATGTCCCAACTAAAAAATTTGAAGGTGAAATTCTCTGAAGCAGAGCTAATCTTTCAAACTTGAAACGTCCCAAGGAGTTGCTAAATGCTAATTGGTAAATGATGATAATAAAATCCACGCCCAAGAGCCATAGGGAAAACGTATTTGGTACAATGGCATTGCATGTTACAAATACCACTACGTGCCACAGGAGATAAAGCCACAAACGAGTCTTTTGTGGACCTAAGTTGTTAGAGATATTTGATTGATTTCGTGTCTTTTTTACCTTTTTTATTTTTGGCAATGATTTCCATGACACCCAGTAGACTAACGGTTTTTAAGGTTGGTTGAGTGAATAAATACCTAGTCTCAAAGATGGTAAAACTGTATATGCCTTTGCATTTTGTTGCCATAGACTAATGGTCTTATGTGATATGAAACTATAACGCAATGTAAAAGAAACGTTTTGCTAAGGTGTTTTACATAAACACTGTCTTGACATGTTCTGATATATTATTTGTTACTTAATATGCCAAGTAATGCCATATTTCTGCTTAAATTATTTTTTGAAATTGCTAAATTGTGTGCATTAATGCACAATTTTTAGAAAAACTAAAGGATATATGTATGACTCTAGCAAGCTTTTAAAATCACAATACGTCAGGGTGTTTTTCTACATGCATAAACACTATCTTGACTTACCCTGATGTGGTATTTGTTACTCGGAATATTTTAACATGGCCTAAGGTTGGGTTTAACCACTGACCACCATTTCAGCTTAAATTCATTGTAATCGCTCAATGTTTTTGCCACCATGTAGAATTGTTTGAAAAAAACCTGAATAATATATTTAGACACCTTATTAATATTACAATAAGTCAAAACACATTTCATTTTTTCATTTCATTGGGTCTTTAAATTATTAATTAAATGTATTGACTTTTTTTTCTAAGGAAAAGGTTATTATTTGTAAGAGATGCGTTTTTAATATGTTATTCGACATAAATATTTTCTAGACATGAATTAATATTGTACTTATAACTTGGTATATTTTCAAATTAAGTATTGTAATCGCTCAATTTTTTGCCACCATGTAGAATTTTTTTAAAAAAAAGCTCGATAATATTTTAACAAACTGTTCAATATCGCAATTCGCCAAAACATGTCATTTCATGTTTTCTTTAATTCCATAAGGGGTCTTTAAATTATTAATTTACATGTGTTGACATTTTTCAAAGAAATAGGTCATTAATTGTAAGAGAAACGTTTTTAACGTGTTTTTTTCCCACATGTAATGGTCATACATTTAAAAGTGCATTATTAGGCATGCGTTGAAAAATACATTTTAAAATGTGAGGCAAATTTAGTTTCAAACTATATTGACAAATATACTTGAAAATGCATTTCCGAATGCATTTTAAAATGTGTTTTTGTAATGCATTATTGAATGCATATTGCAACAGAGCCATGTTATGTACATAATGTCTTAAAGGCAATAACGCATTATTGTTATCGCTCAATTTTGTGCCATCACATAGAGTGTTTCGAAAAACTGAATGATATACGACTTTACCCCCAATTTTCAATAAAACAATTCGTCAAAACACGACATTACACGATGCATTTCCATAAGGTTGTCTTCAAACAGTTAATTTACATGTGTTGACAGCTAGTTTTTTTGTAAGAAAAACATCATAGGAACGAAAGGAAGTTTTGCTAAATGTAATTAACCATAAAAAACAACTCGCAATTATAGAACGTTGGAGCCTAGTTTTTTTCGTTAGCTCGTATTTCCAATTAAGCGTTCCCTCGACCTATGTTCCTTTGTGATGTGTAAACCCCACAGACTCTGGGATTTATGCTGCATATTTATCTTGAGCAGATGTCATCTGTTCGTCAACCCGTCCACATCAGTACATTGCCCCACAAATGACACGTTTTGTCAATTACATTTTAATTAAGATAAGGCTTATCAGCCATCAGATCCGGAACCCTATAAATATGAAAATGTGTTGTCATCTGACTGTGCAATTTAGTCTATTCTAGCGTGATTCCTGGCCAGCTTAACCGTTAACTTGCAAGGAAAGTTGATTTGATTTCTGGAAATGCGAAACATATACGCTTCTGCTTGAATTTATTAATCTGTATTTTATATTTTCAGCATCATTTTCATCGAAATCTGTATAAAAATTCATCTTAAATAATGTATTTTTATCACATAAAAAAGCCTGATCACATTTAGATATCATAAATCAAATTTGTATAACCCAATCACCAAGATGATGACAATTTTTTGACGTCCAAAAGTGTCATAGGTGGACTGCCTATGTTCTAATAAATGAACTGCACTAATGACTAGCTTCCTTTTTTGCCTTAACTGGATGTTTATTTCTCTTCAAAGTTTGCGAAAAAATGTGTTATTTGGAGACACCTCATTTGGGAATACGAAACTTGATACATGTGTATCTAAATGTACATGTATATGACCGAAGAACCCAAAGGATAAATTAAATTTTGCTTGTTATAACCGAGTTAGACTAACTATTTTTGATACAATTTAATGCTCATAACAGCCTTCAGGTGTCTCAGTCGTTTTTGGATGAATGTGGTATGGCATCCAGGTGGCAGCACAACAGCACAGGGTTTTAACCTGAGAAGCACTTTCATGAGTTTTGCAGATTACTGGAAGAGGGACTGCTTTTGGACAAGATTTAGAATTTATAATTAGCATTGATGGTGTTGAAGTAGTTGACTGCAACAAAAAATATTACTCTGATTATTGCATGTTTGATGGAGAAATATTTTGTTTTCAACATCGCATATCCAAAATAGTTAAGGAATACACTGTGCTAGATTCAACATGTATTTTTTGGGAACAAATTAACTGCTAATACTGTTAAATTTTCTGTTCCATTGAATCATATTTTGAATTTTTTTAATGATTTTATTTAGTTAACTTTTATGTTAATAAAATATGAAGTATCATAATGTATGTTGTCTTTGTTTTAGTAATCAAAGTACAGTAAGTAAGTTCAAGTACATAAAGAAAGGCAGAACATTTAGCACATTTGATAAGGTTCCAATTAATGATCAGGTCGAAGCATTTGTCTCTTAAGAAGGTTCCATTTATCAGCCATTCATTGAACCTTCCAGAACATTTGGCGCCTTCAGAAAGGTTCCATTTAATCAAACTAACTGAACATGTAGAACCTTTGAACCTACAACATTTTGCACCTTTGAAAAGGTTTCATCTATAGAACCTTACAAAAGGTTACATATTAAACTACACAAGGTTCCCCTGGTGTAGCTGATGAACCTTTAAAGGTGTCATTTGGTATACAGTATGTAGATACTCAAGAGTGAAAAAAATAGAGGATGTGGTAATGTTTCCCTATGGCTGATCAAGTCTTCTATTGGTCAAGCACACATCAATTCACACCTTTATCAGGTGCGACTTTGCTCCATCTTTAGGCAGCCTCTAATGTACCTGCCCTTCAGCAGGTGCACGCCCGTCACCTCACGAATTTGTTAACATAATTAAAACCAGATCGTGCTCTCCACACGCCGGCAACCCTTTGAGGGGTACACCCCCTCCCCGGACCCCGGTCCCGCCGCATTTTAATCTACTTTCCCGCGCGCCATTAATTTGTCCCGGGAAGGTTGCTAACCCCCTCCCGTGGTCGTTCCCTGGATTTCTTAATTTCGGAAACACCCTAGGGCGAGGGAACTGAACGCGCGCATGCTGGGCCGGTAATCAGCGGCGTGCTGGGCCCTGCGTGGAAGAAAATTGGGGAATTTACGAGCCAGCGCCACGTGGCGTCCGATGTGGAAAGACAAGACAAAATTAGAAAAGCTGGGAAATTACCAAGTTTTTGGCTGGTGTGTAGTCTGGAAGTCTGATATCGAAATGGCTGCACGTCACGGGTTTCGGGGAAGGGGGGGGGGGTGAGGACCCCCCTTCCCCTTGGTAGTTTAAAGGTGCCCCAGAATGAGGTTGGATGAAACACTAAAAGACCAATATTGGCTTGGATTTGGTATTTGGTTGGCAACGTGCAACATGTGAATTCAGGTGTTCATGTTGTTTGAACTCCCACTGGAGTGTTTGGAGTCCCGCGGAAGTCCCTGTAATACCGAAGACACACAAAGGTAAAACGCAATAATTGAAAAACGCGATAATCTCGTTTTCCATACATGCACAGCAACATGTCATCGCGGAATTCGCCTTTATCTAGACATGGTTGTAACACTAGTTTTAGTTCAGCATGTCCTCAGATGTGTATTTCCCACTCGGTAATGGAAAACGAGATTACCACGTTTTTCAATTATGGCGTTTTAGCTGTGGTGCGCCTTAGTATAACAATCACGGTAACCGTCCCTTAAGGGGACCCTACACAGGAATTATTACTGTCAGTTTCGACAAATACGGACATTTATACGGATCGTGTAAGGGCAATACTGATATTTTGACGTTCGATAATGACGATTATCCGGGTTTTCGGATAACTACTGTCAGTATGAAGATATTGACAATAATACTGACCGTGTAAGGGCGTTCGTCAGTAAATCTGT
>JAQGAF010004254.1:0-14872 GCA_034687865.1 Kryphioiulus occultus
ATCATAGTGATGTCAGTATCCATACTGATTTTTACATACTGACATCAGTAGTCCACAAAACCACTGCTTATCACTATAGAGTAGTGATATCAATAGTTACCATATACTAATCTTTCCACTAAGGGACACGTGATATTTCGCGAAAACTCCAGGTCATACTGTTGATGAAAACAACGTTTTACTCATGGCAGCTGGTGATCAATAGAAATGCATAAATAAGCAGCAGCCTTGGTAAATTGATTAGTCACGTACTTGATTGGCCAAGTTCACCAAATTCACTTAAACTTCAAATTGGAACAAACCGTAACCAGTAACCTACGTTAATGGGCGATTTAAATGCTAGTCACGTACAGTAAAGTGTCGGGAAATTGGCCTCATGAAACCCTGATTTGAAAATGTTTTGGGCATCAGGAAAGCTGCATGCATAGGCTCACTAAGTCGAGCATCGTGAACTCATGGTATGGAGCAAATAAAATTGGCCTTGATGAAAATATATTTATTACAAACAAAATCCTTTCATTTTTAACATTCAAGCGTTGTAGGTGACACTGAAAATTATCTTAGTAACGAAAAAGCATGGAGGTTGAAATCGAAATTCCCTGAGTTTTCCTGGTTTTCCTGGGTGAAATTCAATTTTTTCCAGGTTCAGAAAATAGAATATTTAGTATTGAAATGCTGTGGGTTAAATTTAAAAAAAATTAGATCTCAAATGCCAGGTTATTGGTCAACTTTACCTTTTCTTCGAAAAACTAACAGAAATAATGAAGGTATATTTTCCTTGAAATAACTATTTCAATTTCAAATTACTTTTTTATATAAACCAGATCACCGAATGAAATCTCTGGAAAACGTTTTTCGGAATTACATATATAATAACAAATCACCAATATTGCATAAAGTAAGATTAGTTTAGAAAGCCTCAGGCATATCTTGAAAAACGTAAACACAAATGCTGCCTTTTTGGGTAATGATAGAACTGATTTTCAGGCCCAATTATTTTAATGCTTATGACTCAGTACAACAACGAACAAACAAACTACATGTATAATTTTGATATTGAAAAATTCAAGGTTCCGATAAAAATTTCACTGAATTTTCCAGGTTTTCCAGGTTCATAAAATACAATATTTAGTAAGGTAATGCTGAGGGCGAATTTTTTAAATAAAATTAGATCTCAAATGGCAGGTTACCAGCCAACTTCAATAAACATACGAAAACAAATGTATACATGTATTTTATGACCATTTCTTTGACCATTAATGAAGGTATATCTCCTTTAAATATCATTTCTTTGACCATTAATGAAGGTATATCTCCTTTAAATATCAATTTCAATTTCGAATGATTTTTATACATGTATAAACCAGGTCACCAAATGAAATCTCTGGAAAACATTTTTCGGAAATATGATAATATATCACCAATACTGCATAAAGTAAGATTACTTTAGAAAGCCTCAGGCAAATCTCTAAAAACTTGATCACAAATGCCGCATTTTTGGGGAATGGTAGAACTGATTTTCAGGCCCAATTATTTTAATGCTTATTACTCAGAATACTAACGAACAAACAAACTATATTTTCGATTTTAAAAAATTCCAGGTTTCAATTAAAAAATCCCTGAATTTTCCAGATTTAATATGAAATTTTTAATTGTCCTGGTTTTCCAGGTTGAATATGAAATTGTGAGGTTTCCAGGTCTTACATGTTGCTAGTCACCATGCCAGTATTTTCACTGGACTAGAGGTTACACAGGTAAAAAAAATAAATGCAACAAACAACATCGTTGTCACACATGACTGCTATTGACCCAGTGAATTTCCGTCAGAATAGAGCCCTTTCTTGTGCACTTTTTCAATGGTCTATCTGCCATCGACAAGGTACTTAACACCAATCTTCAGGGAGAAATTGTATGGTATCTATTCTGCAGTGTCCAGTGTGATTGCATCTGATCAAAACCAGCTGCCCATGTACAGTATGCATCAGTGGACAACTCTACTTGCACGCTTTTGACAACGCCAAAATCGAGGGAAACACGAAAGCTACTTCTGGCATTCCAATTGAAATTGCAACAACCATTGAATTTTCCTATAATCGATCTCAAATATGAGAAAAAGAGGCGAAAGATTACGCTAGCAAGGAGAGACCATATTAAAGACCCCGAATAAGCAAACGATAATTCAAAAAGGGGGTTGGTCCCCATTGAACGGTATCCATGGTGACTATTTCTCAACATATTTCAGGAATTTGCGAGAAAAAAAAATCAACAGCAGACTAGGTTTTCGTGCACTTTTTGCATATTTAATGGGATTAAATATTGCAGTAATGAGAAAACGAATTTGTTTCACGTTCCTTAATTTCCTTCACCGTGCATTAATTCCCTAAATTAAATTTAATAACAGCAGGCATGTAGAAACTAAGCTTTTCCATTCAGATAATTCAGCAACGAAACCTCGCCTCTGTGAACTAAATCCCAGGATGATTATGTTGGAAACTAGACATATGGCGAGCAATTCGTAACCAGTAAAATACATATACATAGAATCAGTCTTGTTATGGTAGTGTGTGCAAGTGTGATGACTGTTGGGTAAACTCATATGGAAAAAAAATATGTGGAAAATATATTTGTTTAATTAGATTATTTATATATGGGAAATATACCAAAATTGGCCTAATCACATATATTGATAATTTATAATTAGTGTTGTTGAAATATATTTATAATACGTGTCATGTATAAAATAATACGTGTAAAAGATACGGGGAATATATTGCACAATATACACACTTTTTCATTAATGTAATGGGAATCGAACTTGGGACCTTTGGGTGATACATGTAGTCACATATCAAACATTGCCAGCCTCTTGTACACGACGGAAATGCATTTTTAAAACTTATGTTATTTGTTAAGAATTATTTCCTGACTTGATTTCATCCCAAATCGCCAAATTAAGTGTTTTTCACAAATATTTTGGTAATAATTAATATACGTACGTAATGTTATTATATACATAATGTTATATTACATACATTATATTCATAATATATTATGATAAGTACAGTATAATACATGTATAATAAGTGAAAAATATATGGTTAACATATTGCATAATATACACACTTTTTCAGAAATGCAATAGGAATCGAACTGGGGACCTTTGAGTGATAGTCACGTATACCATACATTTTCAGCCACCTGTACAAAAAATGAAAATGCAGTCCTGAGTGTTAAAACTTTGGGCTATAAATTGTCTCACTAGTTATGCACTATTTCTTGACTTAATTTTATCCCAAATAGCCCAATTAAGTTCTTACATTAAATATACATTACCAAATTTGTTTCGCACAAATATTTTGGTTATTATATACCTGTATAAGGTAGACATACATTATATTCATACTATATTAAGAATATATTCTCCTTAATATTTTGAGAATATATTTCAATAAGATTTAAAATAGGTGTGTAATATGTTAAGAATATATATATTAGTATATTTATAATATATTATTTGCATATCATTTTTTCCATATGGGATATAGTAGAATGAAAAACTTCAAAGATTTAATTAGACTTAGGAACAGAGCTTGGTGATTTCAATAAACAGCTCGAAAAATCCTGACAGTCGCCACTGTTACTGCTTTTTTCATTAAAAAAACATTAATATCAAGTAGAATTACGGTGGTAATCCTTTACACGTATGCATGGTTTCTCTGAATGTACAGAATTAAGTTGGAAATGCAAATACTGATTAATCATGATCGAAATCCCTTGGGATTAGGTCCTTAGCGTGCAATAAAAACTCGTTATTTTCTTAACAACCAAAAAAGTTATCTAAAAGGCAGTACAGCAAAAAACGATCCAATTTCTTTCACAATCAAACTCATTTCTGCAATTAACGACATGTCAGCAGTAGTCCAAAAATCCAGTTGAACCATATGTTGGATTAGCCAATTATGTTCGCAATATCAGCAATTGATTACGCTGAACATCTTCGTGCTTCATTCAGAAATAATAACGATTTGTAGTTCGTTATCTCTTAAAACCTAATGTAAACATAAAATGCCTCTTTAACCGTTAATGTTTAATTCATTATCTGTTAAGACAATAAAATATATAATGCGATTTATTCAATTCAATTTAAATTTTTTAGCCTATATACAGTCAGCAGATGAATGTCAGGTGGTAGTAAAAACAATGCAGGTAGTTAAAACATTATTAAGGATTAAGGAGGATTTAATGAGCAATGATGTTCAACTTAAGGAGCAATAAACAATTCTATAACTACAAAGACAGATTAACTGTAAATAAAAATTGAATATTGTTATTTCAAATAATATTAAACTCCTCAAATGGAAAGGAAATGCATCGCGAATTGCAAAATATATTGCAAATGCATTGGTCGTTTTTATTGCAACACGAAATACATTTGGTAATGTTTGGTAAACATTTGGTAATGCCATGACTCGGGTCTCGTGTATTTTACAATGTACATGTATTTCAAAGTACATACAAATGATATGTGTGATGCATTGAATTGAATGAAATTTGATGTATTTTTGAATGTTAAACTTTATTTCATTACCATGTTTTTAAAATTCAGAATTTGGATTTTTAAACCTTGAAATTATGAAATATAGCATGATTTTTGACATTTTACAATACAAGGAATATAAATCCTAAGTAAAATGCATTCTTCAATGCAAACAGAATACATTACACTATGCATTACACAACATATTCAATGTCCACGAACTAAGCTTACATTACAGTGTACATTACACTACACATTCTCCAACACACAATGCATTGCAATACATGTATGCATTCCATAACGTATTACAAATGCATTTTCAATACAATTTGAAACTCATGCAGTTTGAATACAGTACCAAATTTGTCTTACTCTACAGACATTTTAAAATGTATTTTCCAGTGCATGTCTCATAATGTATTTCTAGATGCATTACCATTACATGTGGGTTAATTTCTTATCTATAGACTGGCCATGAAATCAGGTAAATAGCTCCCGATTTCAAGTTTTTCGGACTTATATGAACATTTAGGACGCCCTGTAAAGCAACTTTCAACCTTTTTTCCAGACAAGGGTCCCAAATTTAATATTAATCTTCCCTGGGACAAAACTGATCAAATTTAGTTTTTGTTTTACGCCAAAGTAGGCTCGTTAAAACGCAGAGGCATGGAAACCACACAGGCGTGGTTAATGGGCCTGTGTAATACAATAAAATTGTACTCCTGAAAATGCACTCTGCCAACAGATTCTTTGATTAGCCATTAAAATTTATGCCGAAAGTACGGATTTTGCACACGCCATAAGAAACAACTGGGGGTGCATTTGGTATGGGGGGAGAAACAGGGAGAAAAAACAGTAAAACTTGAATAATAAAATTGCTAGGGAATGGGAAACACGACTTTATATGCTTGCCTTGTTAAGTCAGCTCTTTAACCTGGGATTTTACAACATGGGAGTGTTGGGGACCTATACGAATACATAATCAGATAGAAATTCTCAAATCGATTTCCCTGACCTCCCTGATAACTTGCAGTCATTTCCCTAACATTACATGACAACTTTTCAGTAATTTCACTGACATTTTAAACGAAATTTCACACGAGATTAAGACCAGAAAAATAGTACAAGTATTAATTTCCAAGCCCTGAATCGAAGTTTAACATATCATAGGCGAAAATTTTCGGGAATTTAGATTACAAGTAATGAATTTTAATAATAAGTAGCGAAATTACTTATAACTTATAACGGGCAATTTATGTGACAAATTCACATATTTTAACAATACGGTTCTGTATTTCTGCGGACTTTAGATATTTTATTAAATATTAATACTACCAGAAACCCAATGGGGAATTTTTTTTAAAAAACTAGGTCTTAAATGATATGTTTTAGTCTATATGTTGCTACACAAAAATTTCTTTAGCAATACTAATAATTTCGGATCGCGAAAGGTAACATTTTTAGAAACAAAATATTGAGAAATAATAATTAAGGTAATGCAGTGGCAACGCTTTTTAAAAAAAAAAAAAAAAAAATTCATATTAAATTTGCTAAGAGTTTAAGCGCGCGAAATTTTTTCAAAAACTAAAGTTCTGAAATGATTAATGTTAGTTTTTTTATTGCTTTTCCATGGTCCGTACCAAAATTTGCAACTCAATTTCACTGACTTTCCCTGACTTTTCAAATAAAAAATGTCACATGTAATTAAAATTAACTTAATCTGCAATACTAAAGTAAGGATATTTTTTTGTATTTTTCTGTCATAATGACTAACCAAATCTTCAATTGAATTTCCCTGACTTTTCCAGGTTTTCCAGGCACTTTTTGGAGAAAACGCTGTAGGCGAAATTTATTTAATAACAATAATGCAAATCAGGTGATTTTTTTCATAAGGAAAATTAATGATAGTGATAAGAAATGATAATGAAAACGCCGTGGGCGAAACTTTTATTAAACGTAGATCACAAATACAGCTTTTCTGATGCTTTACATGAGATACTGATACCAATCAAAATAGTTGTGCCACAACAAATTTCCAAACAATATGAATTTCCCTGACTTTTCTGCCCACATTTCATTTCCCTGACTTTCCCTCTCAATTTCTCTGACATTTTTACAAATTTTGACGAATTCCCTGACACTTTCCAGAAAGTGGAAACACCGCAGACAGAGTCACCAATAGGACACTCGAATATTTGGTAGCTCCACCGAGGAGATCACACCAAGTTTCACAACATGGGAAACATTCAGCATTGAACAAAAACTTGTTAATAATTGCTTCGTTATTGCAAGGATGACAGGCTACACGACTTCAGCATGTCGTGGTTCAGAAGCATGTGAAGAAGCAAGAAGTCTTCTACTTCAAAAGACTACAAATGGCGCTATCAATCAATTGCTAATATCAATCCTTGATATAAATCACACGGTATTTTGAGAGGGCAAGTGCTGAATGAAGCTCACAGAACGTGTTTTCGAGCAACCGCAAAATTTGACATATGTCTGAGGCGCAGATGGATCTGCTCTAATTGATTAATGAACCGAGTGAAGTAAAAAAACGATTTTTGCCACCAACTAACCTGACCAATTTTCGGAAAAGCCGCCAATTTTCTCACTGGACGTTGTAAAGGTGAGAGTTTAAGGTTAGCTACTCGAATTCTAATGTTTAGCCGAGACTTGTAAAACTCACTCAAGTCTTGTTAAACTACAGTACACGTAACTTAAGTGGTTCCAGATAACAATCAGTCATCATCCCAAATCTTAATCAATCCATGAACAAGTGTTGTGATCAGTTAACATGTCCCAAAGTCATTAAAACACCACCTCAGTCAACATACCTAGACGTGTAAAATTAAGAAAAAGTAAGAAAACGATAAAATTTAGCCGAAATGTTTATAAAAGATGAATTGGTTGATGCAAAATATCTCAAATTTCCTGACATTTTTACTAAATTTACGAATTCCCTGTTATTCAAAGACACTTTGATTTCCCTGATATTCTCTGCTTTTACTTGACTTTACAGAAAGGGGAATGTAAGAAAGCACTCAATTTCCATCAATAAAAGTCAGCAAGAAGATTGGGACAAAATGCAGGTTTCCCACAGAGATGACATATTCAACTTTCCTAACTTTTCATAGACGTTTCCATTGTTTTAAAACAAATTTCTCTGACCACCCTAGCTATTGAAAACGCATAAATATGACATGATCTTGCAAATAATACAGTAGTTGTTGCTTATTACATATAAATAGGTGATAGAACACAATTTTTTACAAGTATTCCTAATTGCTAATTGCTCCTAATTCTTAATTGCTTGTCATCTCTTTATTTTTGAGATAATCAAGTTATTTTCCCATTTGTTTTTGAAAACGTAAATCAATTTTTCCTAACTTTTTAAAAGTAAATCAGTTTTCTCTGAATTTTCCACGTGTAGCATTTTCACTTTGACATTAATTTAATTGCTGTATGTACAGCAATAGTACAGTACACTACCATTTTAACGTTGGTATTGCTTTTGCATAAATATTTTCATCTTGTCATCAATTGTATGCATTGCTGGTTTTCATTTGTCGTTTCATTTAATTCAATACATATTGGATTATTCACTTCCAAATTATACTTCCTATTTAAACTTAGATAACTGAATACAGTAGTCAGTAGTTGTATGATTATCACGTACATGATTATCACGTACACGAAATCAATCTACTCCAAAGCAGATATTACACAGTTGTATAAAAAATTCAAGTTGAGCCTTTAAAACAAACACTGCTGAATGTGGTAGGAAACTAAAAATTTCCACGGTTTTGTCAAAAAAAGGTCACTAAACATGCATTCGAAAGCTGCTCCAGGCATTTGAGATACTGTGCTTATCCATTACATTGCCAACGGAGCATTTGGTAGGTAGTTCAAGTGAAAATTCAAAAACACGAAAAAACTTAGCTTTCGCCACCACCAGGTATGTCTTTAGGGGAACTTCCTTCCGTTCAGTAATTTCACCAACGTTTTGGGCAATAACAGGATATGCCAAAAGCAGCTCAAGCAACTCTTGAAGACTCATTTGCAGCCAAGCTATTCCGCAGAAAAGCATGACAAAAGAAGCACTAAGGCATCACTTTCACCATAAATGAGCTCATCGTGATGAAGCCAAGTGAAACGTTTTACCTCCCCGAAGAAACCTGAAGAGAAAGTGCCAGATAATACGTGACAGCTTCAGTTGAAAATGTCACACCACTGTGGCTCGTAGCGGTTACGCCTACTGCATTTTCAATTAGTCTCCTTGCTCATTTGTGCTCATTACCACGAAAATTGGGTGGATTAAGATTAAATGACCACCTGAGAGGATAACAACCAAGGTTTTAAGATGAAACGGCTGGAAACGCCATTCAACAAATTGCTAAACAGGTGTTTCAGCAACTGATGAGCCAATCAATTTGTTTCTGGCGGACATCTTGAAAACCAAAATGGACGAATAAAATCATTCACTTCAGGAGAAAAGCTGAGTTAATTCTCAGCTTTGCAGACGCCATTAGTATTGAGGAACCCATTAGTTCGACTGCAATTCATCTTTGAATGCACAGCAATCCATTGAAGGTTTTGCAGCAATTTCTTGCAGGTTTTTGCATGCAATTGGCTCATTTGCCACTCTAGAGTAATGCATACAGTGCAAATAATTCAAAGAAAAAACACTTATCAGTACATCGGACAGTGTGCAGAATCGATGCATTTGCAGCATTGCTTACTTCGCTCAACAACAACTGGAGCAAAATTTGGGTAAATTTGTAAATTTGTGTAGCACATCCAACCTGGAGAAACCATGAGAAAGTTTCTCTGATACCCACATGGAAAGGAAATGCATTTCAAATAAATTGTGAAATGCAATACGAATTGCAAATGCATTGGTCATCTTTATAGCAACACGAAATACATTTGGTAATTTAAACAAAAATGCATTTCACTAAATCATTTTACAAAGCATTATAAAATATACTGGCTCGTGTATTTCACGATGAATTTGAAACCACACCCTTCCAAAAGTTGTCTGCGGCATTGTTTTGAATAAAACTGGTGTATTTTTTAATTTTAAACTATTTCATTGCCAGTTCTAATTGATTAATTGCATTTTTAGATGTTTTTTTAAATTCAGAAGGGGGATTTTTTAAACCTTGAAATTATGAAATATAGCGAGGCTTTTGACATTTTATAATACATTGAATATAAATTGTAAAATGCGTTTAATTCATTGAAATCTGATTAAATTACACGATACATTACACAAAGTACGAATTACGCTTACGTTACAGTGTGCATTACACAATGCATTCTCCAGCACGCATTTTACATCGCAATATGCATTCCATAACGCATAACAAACTGCTTAAAATGCATTCGGAAATGCATTTGTAAATATATTTGCAAATACAATTTTAAAATAAATTTGTCTCAATCTACAGACATTTTAAAATGTATTTTCCAATGCATGTCTTAATGCATTTCTAAATGTAGTGCCATTGCATGTGGGGTACGTCCCTTTACTGACTGACGAGGCTTTTATGGAAATTTAGCTGAATTTCATGAATGATGGTTTTAATTGATAGAATAACTGAAAATAAATAAGTGATAGCTACATGTCATACCGCTAATTAACTGCTTAGTAATTAAAAGCAACGGATTGATTGATGCATGCACGTCCCTCATTAAGTTGCCCCCAATTAATTCAGCAACCCCATGCAATGTCACAATGATAAATAAACCTAATGCATAATTAAAGGAACTCTAAATAATAGGTTAATTCAGAATAGAGGCTATAAGGCAATCGATTAAATCTGCTGGCATGACCTTTCTTAATTTCGAAATTTTTAAAATTGAATAAAATTTGCAAGGTATAAACAAGCATGGTATAAAACTTGTTGATTAGCAACCCTCAGATAAATCTAAAAATTTAATTTTAAAATGCAATGAAGGAATTTTCTGAAAACACATTGAATACCGCTAGCAGTTGCTTTAGGGCTGGAGTGATTTTACAAAGGCTACAAGAAAGCCATGCTAAATGAATTTTTTAACATGCCAATCACCTTAAAAATCTGTCGGTCATGTTTTTGTTATTTAAGCTAGGATTTGTTCACAAGCACAACTTTTCATTCCCTTCAAACACGTTTTTAGAGCATACACGAGAAAGCACTGTACTGGACATTATTGGCCAAACTGCCATTTTTTGCCAATGTGCAAGCTTTAAAAGCATCTCTTTATAATCCAGTGAACACATTGCACACCCTGATATTACTGCTGTCGAATATACATTTTCCCACTTTTTTGATTTTCACATTTCACTCGACATGTCTGTCCAAGCAGCGAAGCAAGCTGTCAGCATTAACAAAAAAATCTTTATATAAGAAAAATGTCTTAATAAAAAGTGTATTCACTTTAACGTGGATGCTAACCAATGGACACAATAAAATGTGAGGAAATCCCTTGTCCAGACTTATAAAGTCGACACGAATTTTCTCACAATAACCATTTATAAGAATTTGACGTTAATAATCTGCTTAAATAAGTTGGCTTTGCACTCCTCCAAGCTTAACAGACGATACAAGTTATTCTCCACCTGCAGGTAAATATAAAGTTTCCAACTTGAAGGACCACAGTGGGTAACAATGGTCAAGTTGTTAAAAAAGTGAAGTTGTAGAGCAATTCACATCACTCGTAAAAGTTTTAAGCAGCCTGAACAGCTTAACATTATAACAGGTAAGAGATTTCGTACTATATTTTGCCATTCTCTCTGCAACTTCCAATGTCCCATAAAAACGCTGTTACTTCTACAATTCAATCTCGAAGGCTTTTCTGATTTCATCATACTTTTCATATTATATCTCCTTTAGAGGTTATTGGATTACACTGCAAGATTATAAGCTTACTTAAGTGCAGGAGAGAATGTCATGAAAACAAGGTTATGTTTGTTATTTTTTTTAAAAAATCTGTTAGGCCTTACTTCTGTTACCAATCTAGTAGTGCAACCGGGTGGTTATCTTTCCGAACAAAGACAGAAATCCTCTTTCGAAAGAGCAATTTTTGGGGAAAAAAATCTATAGCCAAACCAAAATCTTATAACAGAGATTGCTATATGGGCCTTAATTTAAAGATAGCATCTCGGCATTAATCACTTCTATGGTCAAAGTCTGTTATGAGACTGAGTCCAATATCATTTTGTGATAAGAATGAAGAGTACTTCTCATGAGCACTAGCTTTAAGTGGCTAATCACATGGTAATCCCACAATTTTTACCAGTGTTCAAATATCATCTAGCAACAATAAAGCTGACACCGCTTTCGTTTGCTAGTTTTATGAACTGTTATTACAGTTTGAGCAGTTTTTGCTGAAACTTTGGCGACAGTTGCCACTTTGGCAAGCAACATTTATTTGGAAGGATTGACAAATTAAGAGCTCTTGCTTGAACCAATGAGTGGTGATTCAAGGTCGTTCTTACTTCTTAGTTGCTGGAGTTATTTGCTTGGTTAATTCTGATAATAAACGAGGCCCTAGGGGCAGCCACAAATACACATATTGGAAGGATTCCCCAAAGTGGTCTCGCCACCGGTCGGTGCCTGACTGATAGCAGAAGTTGGTTTCTGACTTCAGTCAATTATTTCTCCCGCATGTTTGTTCTCGGTCATTCCGCTTCTATTCAATTGCCATTGGCAGTCATTTCCCTTTTTCTACTTTTGAGAAATTCGACCTTTCCGCTCATCTGGCATCCATTTGCCCTGCCAAACTGCAGCCCCGCTGAGGACCTCTTCGCTGTGGTTGTGTCTTTACGATGGCGAGTTGGTCACCATCAATTCCCCACCGGGAAGTTTCCCAGCTCGCAAGTTGTTTCTTTGCCATTTCTGTACACAATTGAAAAGCGCTCATATTTCTCTTGTCGTATGTTATGGTTATCTTAGCGGCGTTCGCCCTATAGGTAAACGCAGTCGTTTGCACGAGCTATCGCTATCTGGTCCTGTGAAATCTGCCATCGACAATGAACAAATTGACTTGCCCTCCAACTCATGGCCATCACTAAAGATCCTCGCAGCCAACTTACAAAGGCATTTCCTTCCAGGATCTGGGCCATCCTTGCGCTGCTAGTAAATCTCATGTTGGATGCACAATTTGATAAAGGATGGTGGAACTTAGCTTTTCCAGGGCTCCCAGCGGGCTCGTCATTATTCGACGAAGGTTCTCAAAGTGCAGCTCTACGGAGTCCTTAAAGAGCGAGGCAGCCATGGAAAATCGTTTATGGGGCTACTGGAAGCTTGAATCGCCTAGATGCAAGCCCCTATCAAAAGGCAGGATCTCCCTATTAAATTCAAACTTATTTCTCTAACCGACTAGTCAAGCATAATCGATGGAGGCAAACGTGAATTCAAAGCACAAGCAGGTGCACAGTGGCCCTAATTTACACAAAAAGCCAAGGCCTGAAGAACCTGTGGGAAAGCTGCATGCTGAACATAAACATGACATGAACATACTGTAAAGGTTTACAGCCATATGTTAAGATTGAGACATGTCCTTCCAGTACATTTACTTTGACAAGTACATAATGTACACAGCAGTAACCCTTCTGGAAATTCGTCTTGGACATTGGAATCAACTTGCCCTTAATTGGGGCATGTCCTTCCAGTACATGTACTATTGTAAAAGGCGGTAACCCTTCTGGAAATTCGTCTTTAAAACTGCACGTCAGAACTGTGGTGTACTCGAGACACCAAAGTGTTGCATTCTGATTGAATTCTCCAAGTATACGCTTTGGCATTAACGATTCCATGGCAGTAAGATGCCACAAAATTGATTTTTAATAACAATGGTATCCTAGCTAGCTGTCAGACGTTGTGGCCTTCCTGCATATTGGCTGAGTTGAAAAGAGACTTTCTTGATGCTTCAGAACAGCTCATGATCTCAAGGGGATGTTCAAGTATGATGTCATCGTCTTGGGGTGGGGCGTCACGACTCGATTTTGTGAACACAAACTATTTGAACGTTCCTCATGTCCTCAAGCTGGCAAAGAACAGGCAAGGTCTTGGAAGCAAATGTATGGTTCCCAGTGAACTGTGTCTCAACCTTACAACCAAGGCACGTTTCGCCACACGCATTTGAATATCGGTCTTAAGTCACTGTATATTGATATGAGTAAAAGGTCCGCGTTTTATGGCCTGTCCATTTGCAATATTTTAGCACAGAGACCGAGATCAACTGGACCGTTCATGACGGATAGATTTTCCAGCTCAATAAACCTGCAAAAACGATAAGGAGGCGCCGATTTACGACCCACCATACATTTTATTTGGCCAATTTCATAGTGAACTTCTAAATTGGGGTGGGAATTTATTGCTCCATCAAGATTATGAGTGATGAATATATGTTTTCTGTATCAAAGGTCTGCAGTCTTCAATCATGGGCCTCGTATATGGGCTTTTAAAATATATGGCCCATTACTGTTATGCAACTTAGGAGCGCTGCCAAGAATGCCCAATGGTGTGGAAGGATCAAGTCCCTAACTTTCATAATTCCATCTTGCGATTTCGCTGTCGCAAGCCCCAAGATCTTTGCAGAGTGCAGGAAAAAAGTGGGAATGCAATAATTAGTAAGTGCGTCACGAAATCAAAAGTTTCAGCACGAAATGTTCATAAAATTCGTCTCGAATTTAAGTGCTGAGTGGCAAATGGACTTCACTATCCACGTTCTCAAAGGACCCACTTATTTAGCATCGCCCTGACGAAAAAACTATAAAATATTAATATCATCCCCATGAAACTTCTGGAAACGACCCACCCCATCCCCATCAGGACCTTTCATATTGGACGTGATCGCTTTAAATCGTAATTTTGCAATTCAAAATTCTCGAAGTGCGTTTTGGATGAACCTTCAAGTTGGGCATGAATGCCCCAGTCAGAAGACATGTAAATAAAACACAGTTTGGTGCAAATGGGAAGATTTTGTGAACCACATATGTTATTAAATTTGGAAACACTTGTACTTGTACATGAATTTTAGCAGAGCTGGGAGTGTGTCTAAGGAAATTTAAATTGTATCCAAACATGTATCCACCGAAAGACTTATTTGTATCCACAAACGTATCCACCAAGTACTGATTTGTATTCAAAATTAACCTTTTTTAAGGTTATATACAGTATGTGTTTTGTTGACAATTAATTCCTTTTTATAATTCGCCTATTGTGAAAAGGATTTCTGCTGAGTTTCTCTAGAGAATAGCCTCCAACATGTACGGCTACTTCTGGTGTAGTGGTCATTTTGTCGAGAAACCATTAATTAACAATATGTCTGGATGTGTGTTCATTAAGC
>JAQGAF010004255.1:0-14872 GCA_034687865.1 Kryphioiulus occultus
GGGGGGTGGGGGGGGTTCCATCGGAATTTGCGTGGGGCTATGTTGCCGAGCAATGAACTGTTCAGAAATTACAATTTCGAGACAAAAAGCCAATCGCGTCCAGCTTAATTGCTGAGCTGGCCAGCAGGGGGCGTTTCAATGCTAAACGCATTAGCGTTTTTAATGCTCAGCTCGAAAACCTCAAAATATTTACAATTTCAAGATCACCCCACGCCCCTTTAATTCGCCCAGAATGAATCGAGGCTGAGAGGAAGAATAAATCAACAAACTTGAAATTAGCATCAGCCACGCACCAACGCATTGCAGCAGAGTATAGTCATTGGTGCATGAAATAATTTTGATATGAAGAGCATTACTGGGGTGTTGGAATTCACTGGGGATTCCGGATGGTAGGCAATGAGAATCCGCAAGTGCATTGACTAGCCAAGACTGCCCTTGGCATTGAACACAAAAGCACGATGAAAAGATGGAAAAAGTAAC
The DNA here is from genome assembly GCA_034687865.1 of Kryphioiulus occultus. Classification (NCBI taxonomy): domain Eukaryota; kingdom Metazoa; phylum Arthropoda; class Diplopoda; order Julida; family Julidae; genus Kryphioiulus; species Kryphioiulus occultus. Next base: position 481 of record JAQGAF010004255.1, read on the forward strand.
AATAACGCTGCATTTGGGTGTTTGTTGTCGAGATTTCAACATTGTTGCAAGATTTTCAGCAATAATTATTTATGAACGGCCTGCAGTCCATGTCTGAACTTCAATGACTTCCTGAATTGTGATGATCAATGCACTAATTGGAGATGAAGTCAAGGACTTTCAGAACTTGCCAGTAACAAGCCACTTCAAAAACTGCAAACCTGTTCACAATATCCAAAATAGGAAGACCTAAAAGAAACTTGAAGCTATTGAAACTGGCATTAATAATGTTTGGGATTTTGGCTTTTGTTACTAACAAAGTTGCATACACCAAGGTGAAAGCCAAAATTCCAAACGCTATTAATGGCATAACTGCTTCAAGATTTCTTTAGGTTCTCCAATTTTAAATCGTCAGTCGTGTCCTCACGAAGTGACTATGAAAAGAGATTATGAACCTTATAACGGGTCCTCAGAGATTTCATTAAAAATGCTGTTATACATGTATATCCATATTGAAACTTGTCCAATTTCTTGCCACAGTCATTTCGTGACAAGCTATAGAGATAAAATGACCAGAATGACAATTTAATCAAGAACTTATTTGGATTTTTGAATGTTACCAAATGTCGAATTTCTGTGCATAATCATTTCGTAAACTAATTAAATGGTCAACGACCAGCTATAGACAAAACTCACCAGAATGGCAATTTAATCAAGAAATTATTTTGCTTCTGAATGTTGCCATGTCAAACCTAGAGTCATATCGTGATGGTAACTACAATTTAAACTAAGCAAGACGAAATGGCGAGCTACTGTATAGGCCAAAAATTACCAGAATGACAGTTTCATCAAGAAATTATTTGGATTTTTGAATGTTACTTTGTTCAGTTTCTTTCCATACATGTAGTCATTTAATGACTAACTAAACTAGTCAATACACAAGTTTTGATTTTGAATAGTGCCATTTTCAATCTCTTTCAATCATCATTTAGTGATGACAACTAAACTACGTGTATCAATACACAACGACGAGCTATACATGTACAGACAAAAAATCGTCAGAATGCCAGTGTTTCATCAAGCAATTGTTTTGGTTGGTACCTTATCCAATTTCTTTCCGTAATGATATCGTTTTAGTAGTAGCTAACTACAATTAATACACAATGACGAGCTACATGTACATGCACAAATCAACAGAATGACAATTTCATCAATAAATTATTAGGATTGTTGGGTGTTTCTTTGCACTGCTGCAGGCCACCGTCATGCTCGACAGATCACTGTAAACGGGCAAATTATATACATGTACATGGGAAATGTAGCATATTCCGTCAGGTGAGGTGAAAAACAACACAGGCAGAATGCAGACCATGTCAAAATCACGTCTGCGAAAAACTCGCATCGCCCAGACATTTGGAATTTCACTCAATTCATCACATTCCTCAAAAAAGCAAAAAAAATGGAATGAATATGAAATTTTGGGATCCCGTGGGGTTGAGGTGTCTGGGTGAATAACAAGATGGACGCATCCAAACATGCCTGCATAATTCAGGTCCATTCAATGGGCTGTCGAGATGCAATACAGGATTAGCAGGTTGCTGACCGGATGCCTTCCAACAGTATCCTCCAGGCCCTCTTCATTCTTTAAGGGTTTTCAATACAAAGTCTATTTAAGTTACGAAACGATGGGAGCGACCTCTGTCAATGGGTGTGAAAACAAATTGGATTTAGGAATCATATGGCACCACGTGGCAGCTCATGCCAGTTTTGTGCAAACTGACTTCTTCCTTCTGCAGAATCAACAGAGGCGACAGGTTTGTCTTGGTGCCTGTTTCACCCGATTGCAACCACTTGGTCTTGGTGAAAAACTAATCCCAAGACAGAACAAATCGCCTCCCACGGTGCAAAAAAAAAGAAACAACACTTTGGGTCCACGGTTTTCTGATGTGCCACAATCTTATCTTGAATCTGGATTCATGAAATCCTTTCACACCGGATTAAACTCTAGCCCACGATTCCGGCATTACGTGCCGAGTGACCAGCCAGCATTATCAGCATTTCATTGTCGATCGACAATTTCCAACAACTTCTGACAATGGGGTTACTTGCTTATTTACAGTGGCGCCTGAATGCCTCCGAGGGTGGCCCATCAAAGCCAAACATTTCGTTTGCATACCCAAAACGGCAAGTCCCAATGCGCATCGCCAGTGTATATCGAGAAATAATAAAAATACATATTTCACGAAATTCTTTTCACCTGTCCAACTTCAGGAATCCAGATTTCTCCTGGCTCTCCTTACCCTTCACAATGAGAGACGATTTCCTATTTTGCATACCAACGTTCAATAATTGACGAGGGAATAAAAATGCTCCAAACACGTGTACTAAACCAGAGTTCCCCCAAATATGAAATTTTTAACTTCCCTGAGTTTTCCCTGACCAATGAAAATGGAAAGAATTGCATAAGCAATGGAAGGAATGCTGTGTTCATTGCTTATTGCCCAGCTTCCCATACTTTTTTCTTCATTACCCAAAAACCGCTTATCTCAAATTCCTTTTTACCCAGTTCAGATATAACATCCATTATGCTTATTAGAGAACATAATTAAACCTACATTAATAATTAATTCTCAGTGTTATGTTAAGACTATTGTGGGGTATCGTTACACATGCACCGGTCAGTGTCATCAGTAAACTTATTCTACACTTTTATGGTAACTTAATGTGTAATCCAAGGTGTGTCATTAGCCAAAGAAAAACCAATTTTACTCAATTTTGAGTATTTTACGCGGGTTTGGGATAGCACTGGAGATAGAATGCAAATTTTCATCAGGAAACAGTAAATTTAGTTTAGTTTTCTTAATTGCTTTTACAGAATTACTTGTCAATTCATCATTTTTGTGCTAACCAATAATCAGCTAAGCAGGGTCTGTTATTGATTTGTAGGATTTCCCTGACGTTTTAAAAGTAAATTAATTTTCCCTGACTTTTCAAAGTTTTCCAAGTCTGGGGCAACCCTGTCATACATGTATACTCTGTCTCTTGATTCTTGTGTTAATGAATCAAGCCACGTAAAACGTATCTCTGATTTGTTCAATTTTCCTGAATTTTTCGAGGCCCATGTAAGATAAATCCATTTTGCTTGACATTACCCTGGCTTTTTCAGACCTGTCCAATTTCCTTGACAATTCCAGGTTTTCCAAGTCTGGGGTAACCCTGATGTATAGTTTACCATAATTCAATTCCAAGTGTGACCTTTGGCCTTTATAACCAATAAATCGGCGTTTAAAGCTTTACTTAAATTCCAGTCGAAACATAACCGATTAGGTGGTTACGATTTTGCAATTTCTTCAACAACCTCACGATCGTGATCCGGTCATAAACACTTGCCCAACACCAGTCCCTTAAATCAGTTTGGAATTCCTGCGGCCAGTTTACCTGGTTAAACTTTGTTATACGCATTAATTAACGTCGCTCGTCACGTACGAAAGGCCTGCCCAGTAGCCATTAGGCAGCCGGGCTCCTAAGAGCCACTTAGGCGTGATTGAGGAGTGATGACACTTGGGCATAAAGACGGTCTCATAAACGATTAGCCTGGGGGTCAGTCACGGCGCCTTTTTCTAATCCCAGTCAACAGTAATTGCCACTTGGAACAGCCCGAAATTGCTGCTTCGAGCGCCTTTTTACGTGAAATGTAATAAGGAGTACTTGGGGAAAAGTAAACGTACACACACACGTCGCATGTCGACCTTAAGGGCATAATCATTTTCGGTGGTTTATGGATGCTCACTGAGAAAAAATGGCGTCCCAAAGTAACGCAGTTCCCCAAAAAGGATGCATAAAATATGTATATTTCAACCCTACTTACAGTATATGTAATGAACAAGAGTGACACCTGTTATAGTGGTCACAATTTACTCTTTTTGTTTTTTTGTGTATTCCTAACCTAACCAAAGCTATACTATCTCAAAAATGTGATTTCCTTATTTTGTCTGCCCTAACCTCAGGCAATCACTGCAAGCCTACGAGCCATTAGAAAAAGCCCACTTCTCATTGTGCCATTGCTGGGGCATGAAGCAGCAGGGCATATTTAGAATGAAGCGAATTTTTATAAAACAATCGCCCAATCAGAATATGCTCTGAGCTGCTCGGGGGCTCGGGGGCTGAAAATCATTTCTGACAAGATGACATGGGAGGGGGAGTTAAAATCGCGAAAAGGTGACTGACATGACATATACCGGAATTTCACCCATGTACAATAACTACAACAGTAGCGATGCCGCATTTCAGAGTTTCTATTTAGAAACAACTAAATGAAAATTACATCGAAATAATGATTACCTATGCGTATAATCAGTGAACAATTTTACAGGGTTCTTCCTGAGAAGCAATTTTCAACTTCCCTGACCACTAATCCAGATTTTAAAACAAATTTCCCTGACCACCTTGACCACTAAAAATGCAAAACAAAATATGGCATATGCCAATGTAAGAAATGCTATTAAGCTTACTTGCTTATTACTGCAGCTTATAAATAGGAGAAGAGCAAATTCATTACGAAACATCAAATTCAGAAAAATTTTCTTTTAAATTCATAATTTCAATATTACTTTTTTCTACAGAATTGCTCGTCACCTCTTGATTTTTTTTTGTTAGCCAATAGCCAGCCACGTGAAATTCATTGTTGATTTGTTGAATTTCCCTGACTTTTTCAAACTAAATTTATTTCCCCTGACATTGCAGTCCTTTTTAATTTCCCCTAATTCCAAGTTTTTCAGGTTTGGGGGGAACCCTGTTTTACATCAGAAATTGGTTGCTACTGCATTTAGTTACAGACACATGACTTGCCTTCCAGTATTTTATCATAAGTTTTTCAGTTTGCATCAGGCCTGGTTTGCATGTATGGTCAGTTTTCACCAGCATATACTCAGGTCACTCAGCTGATCTTGATGTTTTGTCATTTCAGGTAAAGTGGCCTTTGAAAAGCTCACAGGCCTGGACTACAGGGGCACAACATTCCGCAGCGTGGGCAACCTGTCACTGTCCGACTGTCACGATCTCTGTCTGGAGGACGAGACTTGCAAGGCAGCCGCCTTCAGTTTCGTGGTCAACCCTTTGGCCCCCGTGCAGGAGACACTGTGCCATCTCCAGAACGAGACGGAAGCCAGTAATCCGACGACAGCGCCACAGCGGGCCATCAACATGTACTACTTCGTCAAGCTGCAAGTCAGATCTGGTAAGTCTTGATTCTTGAATGTTGAAATGCCACCACTAATTTTCTAATTTTCTAATTTTCTCATGCAAAAACTGTCCAAGTTTCCCAAAGTCTGACCATACTCACAACTCAGACAATGACTTGTGTCTATTGGCAGAAACCTCCATCTCCATAGTCCATACACGACCAACGTCAATAAAAAAAACTCCATTGTTTCGCTAATTCGCGCATTTCTCCTGGCCTGGCCCACCCACGACTTCGGGGGTCAAACTCGTGGGCGCGGGGTCAAGTGCGGCGCGTGACCCCGGCAGTGCCAAAAGGAGGGCAGATGCCTCTAACTGCGCAATACCGAGTAATTCTCCCTGCACGAACGACCATGGCAAGACAGTCAAATTTCCTGCATTTTCTGCGAGAAAATACCTTACGCCAGATTAGGCCCACGTATTATTCTAAAGAAAAGGAGAAAAAAAAAACAATTTTTGCTCCATTATTATTACACGTTGCGTAGCATTTTTTCGCATTGTGTTCGAGATGAACCGACCGCAACCTTTAATTGTAGCAAGGTCGGGCTGAGCTTTTCCCATACAGTTATGCAGCACAAAGTGTTTCGAGGCTGGTTTGAAAGCGAAATGAAATGGCAAAAAATTCTGAAAATAAATAGAAAAAAAACGCCTTCGGCCTGGAAGATTCATAAGGGCAAAAAACGCCAGAAATGCGTGGCGTTTCCATGCATGCAGGAAGTGAAAATGAATTGTAATAAAAATAAGGTTTTGCCAGCCCACACGTACAGGCCTATTCACGAAAAATGAAAATATTGTTATTGAATGCGCCATTTTCACTGCCGGGAAAATTATTTCTGAGGCTGGCATGACCCTATTGTTTTTTTCTCCGTCCACAATCAGATGACCTAACCTGTACCTGTGGAAACACGAGGTGGGCCGGGTAGGGAAATGAAAGAAAATCAGGAAGGACATATTCAAGAATAGCATTTATACGGTAACATTAGTAAAGAAAACTAGACAGACAGACAAGAGTCAGACAATGGCAAAAGTAACAGTTACATGTCTTTCCATCAGGCCATCAATGTCCATCAAATTCTACTGTTTTCTTCTGGTTTTATTTGAGGTCATTTGGAGTTCGCATACCAGTTTTTCTTTTTTTTTTGACAAGCCATGATTACAGAAACCAAATGTCCTCGGTTAACTCGGGTTAACTATAGGCAACAATTTTTTGCTTTCAACTGCAGTACGTGTATTTTTAAACTACAACTTAACTTTAATTCTGCTACAATTTTATTTCAAGTCTACTACAATTTATTTCAATTCTACAATAGAATTTGTCTAAACTAATGTCAGATACCTCAATGCCTGTCACGACGTAGGACCCATGCTGAATCTAATAATCCTCAACAATTTTTGCATTGGTTTTTATTGACCCCACTGCGAATTATCAAACGCGGAGGGAAAAATTTCAAAGTAACTTCTTACAATTGCAGCACTAGCAAAATTTGGCGCCATACGCTATTGTCTACGTGTAAGTTATCTGGGCGCCATATTTGTGGAGACACCATGTTTATGGCTAATAAAAGCAGTTTCCAAGTGGTAGGCACATGCACCCCTCCACAAACTTTTCAAATTAATAACCTATCTAAACTAATATTGAGCACATGTCCCAAAGAGATTACTTTAGGCAGATTCCACTTTCTTAATATATTGGAGTTGCAATTATCGCATCATTTTACCGTAAACGACACTTTCGATATTGAAATGATTTATGATACATCAATTGTACTACATCTGCAGTAAATTAATAACCTCTCTAAACAAATATTAAGCATATGGCCCAAGGATATTACATTAAACAGGTTCCACTCTCTTAATATATTGGAGTTCCAATTATCGCATCATTTTACAGAAAATAACACTATTGATAGTGAAATGTTTTATGATACATCAATTGTACTACATCTGCAGTGATTGTAACACTACAATATGCTGGTATATTGAGTACGGGAAATAAGGATTGTACCCAAACCCAAATTGGAATCTCGAATTCCAAAACAGATTTGATCAAGCGGAATTGGTCAGCCAGAATACTACATGTAACTTTGGTTTGTTTTGCTCCAGAAAATGTCTGTGCACGGTCATGGACCTTTGAGCGAGTGCCAAACAAGTTCCTCCGTGGCTACGACACAGCTCAACTCTTCACATCCACCAAAGAAGCCTGTCTGGCATCGTGTCTGAACGAGGCAAGCGAACATACAAAAAACACTTTGCTTCAGTAGAAAAATCTCTAAACATGTTTAACGTCCATCATTTCCCATGTCTTTCAGAACCGCTTCGTGTGTCGCTCAGCAGAGTACAACCACGCCACCTTGCAGTGCACCTTAAGCGAATACGATCGGAGGTCTCCCGGTGCATACGTGGACTTTGCCGATGCCCGAGGAGTGGACTATTTCGAGAACCTCTGTAATCAGGGTAAGTTCGTCTGCTAACTTGTCAGACATTTTTGCTGACATTCTTTTTGTAAAGTTTACTTTACCCCAAAATGCTAATTTGGTGGAGGTAATTTTTAAACGAAACCACCGAGGTGGTAGAACTTGTCATGCCAAACCGCTCATGGGATTGCATGTCCATACGGATTCTTACTGTTGGTATTACTTTCTGCATGCCATTCGGCGTTGGAATTCTCGTCAAAAGGATAGCCTTAAGCTTCAAGAAACTCAATTTGACAATGATGTCTTGGTGGTACCCACCTAATCTTAATTTAGGTTGATGGACTACACCCCCTACCACATGGTATTAAATTACTGACAGTAGGGTACTGAGTTGAATTGAATTGAATTGAAATAAAAGCACTTGAACAAAAAATATCCGCCATCCATGAGGGGGTTTAATTCTACAACTAACCGTAATTGGACATTGTGAATTGCAGGGGATGAGGCATGCACTGGAGCTCGCAATTACGTGGTGCCCCAGTTTGGAGTGCCAGCCGATCACGTAGCCCATCACGTGGACCTCAACTACTGGACGGACAAGGCTGTCATCGTGAGTGATTTTTCTAAACTAAAAATGTCAGAAATGACCAAGCAAAAAAAATGATTTCAAGCCAATGTGCCCATTGATTCTAGGCGACATCTGCGCAAGCCTGTCGCCGTGCCTGCGAGCTGGAGCGTGACTTCACTTGTCGGTCCTTCCTGTACAAGATCCCTCCCGAGTCTGAAACTAATTACAACTGCATGCTTTACCACGTTGACCACTTGGCTTTCCCAGACGGTCCAAGCACCTTCCATGCCGACATGCCCATGCCGCTGATTGACAACGGCGAGAAGGGTGGCGCCTATTACGAACTTGTCTGCACGGGTAAGTCTCTTGAAGATTCTGCGAACATGCTGATCAGCAAGAAGCTAAGTTCTCAGAACTGACCAATGTTACATTTCAGACAAGCCTGGTCCCGCATCTGTGACGTCCAACCCCGAACTCGCACCCTTGGCCCAGGATCCGACGGTGGGGACGGCAACTCCGGCAACGACGTCCACCACAAAGGCCTCTGAGACCAGAACCCAGAAGCCCGATGATGCCAACTGCGACCGGCTTGGAGTCTGTTATGACGGTAGGCTTCTACAGTAACTTTAACTTTGCATTAGTTTTGCATTCGCCGGACATGTTAAGAGCTCCTTTTTTGAACTTCAGTTGGAGTTTCCTGCAAAGACACTCGGATTGTGGTTAGGGTCAAGTCGAGCCGCCCCTTCAATGGCCGGGTTTACGCCTTGGGCCGTTCAGAAACGTGTAATGCCGATGTCCGAAACAGAGACAACTTCGCTCTGGATTTAACAATGAACGATCAAGACTGCAACACACAATCACTGGCAAGTTTTCAAAATCCTTTCAGTTTTGATTATGGGTGTTTGGTAACATTCCTGACCACCCTAATGGTATGGCGAGAATTTCCTGACAAAGTTTACTTCCACAGGGCGGTATTTACACGAACACCATAGTAATACAGCATCACAGCGTGGTTGTCACCAAAGCAGACAAACTTTACAAGATCCGATGCACCTACGACATCTCTTCCAGAAACATCACCTTCGGAACAATTTCAGTAGGGTAAGTGAAGTTTTCGTCGCGACTCTGCCAAGCTTCAACAAACAATTTTGTGCATAATTCAATGATTTCCTGATGTCATTTCACAGAGATCCAACAACGATTAACGTGACCGCATCTCCAGAAGCGCCACCACCAAAGATTCTGATCCTCGGACAGAACGGAAGGGAGGCAGAAGCAGTAAGAATCGGAGACAAACTCACATTCCGCATCGAAATACCTCCAGAGAGTAAGTAGCACTGGGATCGACCACAGCACATGTAGGAACAAATGTAGGATCACTAATGATTTTAAACTTTCCCCCAACAGCGCCTTACGGCATCTTTGCAAGAAGCTGCGTTGCCATGGCCAAGGATTCGAGAAGCACGTTTGAGATTATTGACGATGATGGGTGAGCACGAAATCAGCCCTAATAAGAGCTGCACTTCAGCTCAAAATGATCACCCTATAACCAGTGTTGAAATATTTCAGATGTCCTGTCGACCCTGGCATCTTCCCCCATTTCACCCGCAATGGCAACGCCATTCAAAGTGTATACGAAGCCTTCCGTTTCACAGAATCTTACGGCGTCATTTTCCAGTGTAATGTCAAATACTGCTTAGGGCCATGCGAACCCGTAAGTCATCTGAGTTTTGATCAATCGTCTTCCTCGAGAATCGCCACATTATTATTAAACAAAACTTCACTTTCTACTCAGATAAATTGCTCCAAAGGTCGTGAAGGCCAAGAAGAGTCATCCTGGGGTAGGAAGAAACGTTCCAGCCGCAGTCGTGGAAAAGATTCCCAGAGCACAGATGACAAAGTAGCGGGACAGAATACCAAAGACATGACTTTGAGCCAGGAGATTCTTGTGTTGGACTTCGACGACCCGAGTGCCAAATCTCTTACTTCAGTGCCAGCCAGAGGCAAGTTGTCACTCACATCTTTTGAAACTAAAATGTCCGATCTGAAAACCCGTTATCTATACGCACAATCTAAAACACAAAAACTTGTTTTCACCTTAGGATTAGGAGGATCACGAACAGCCGCAGACATCACTTACACCGACACGATAGCCGTCATTGAAGCCTGTCCTACTAGGACGTCTGTACTGGCCTTAGGAGTGACCTGCGGCCTTTTGGTCCTGCTGTACATTTGCACAGTTTTCTACATTGCAGTCAGGCGCTGCGTCATGAACCACAAGGTCTAACACACACATTGAATCCAAGAGGAAACTTCAACAAACAATTGGACTGAACAGACTTGTGAAACCTCTAACTGCCAAAATATTCCTGAAAAACAGTATGATCACTCATTGGGGGCCAAGATCAATCAAACCATTCAACAGCTCCCTGAAGTTTCCCTAGCATAGTGCTAAGATTTATTACCTCTAGCGTTACAAATCTCTCTCAAGATACGGCGTTTTTGCTTCATGCTTTTCGATGAGCAGCTATCGTTAATTTATTTTAACTGCAAGCTACGATGCCCTTCATGCTCTACATATTTATTTTTCATCCATCACCTATTTAACTGGGCAGGTTCCCTTTTACTCAGGAGAACCTGTAAAGGTAAAACTGGAAAAACCTGGAGAGTTTAGTGGTGCAAGTGGTACAATTATTGACGAATTCAGTCCAAGAAATTCTAAAAGCATTAATTTCTATCAAAATCGGCACCACATACTACATATATCCAGTTGTTGCACTTGCACTATCTTGATTCCTTGATTGTTGCTTAAGCAAGGACGTATATTAACAGTTTTACCATTTAACAGGGTAACTTCATTACTAGTACAAAACAATTTTACATTTTGCAATTTAGCACGAGATTTGGCTTGAACCAGGATTCGAAATCTCAATGAGTTGTGGCAATCTTTGAGCTAAAAATTCACTGTCAGTGGTACATCGTAACCCTCCCTTTTAATTCCAAAGGCTAAGCACCACAAAACAAAATGATAGTTTGACAAAACGGGAGACATTGCTATGATGACCGCTAGTCGGGGCATTAGCTCGTTCAATGTGAACGTATGCGTTACTTTGCTATTTTTATCGTCAATTCTGGGAGGATGTAGTGTGCGGGGAAATACGCCAATGTGTGCAGCACGCCCATTCAAGGTGTAAAATAAGTATGCAATTTGTAAGTGAGCAATGTTCAGAATTTGGATTTGGTCAGGGTATTGTAATGGTTCAATTTTATGTACATATTAAAATTAAAAGTGGGTTTGTGGCATGGCACGCTTCAGGCAGGGATAGGTGGGATTAATTTAAGATAATTACAAATGCAATTAATCTGTCATTGCTAATATTGTATTTATGGGTATTTACAATAAAAGAATTTTGTATTATCTGAATGTCTCAAGAGTTTGTCATTAACAATGCTTGCTATTGAAACACACTGATCTGAGAAACACGAAAGCCGATAATCTTTTCTGCTGTAGAATTACCACTTCATTTATGATCCCAAAACAATGTGAATTAAATTTCACTGTGATGGAACCTGCGCATTTCACAAACTGTTGGCAAGCACATCAACTACACACTGTTTATAGCTGAAGTTCAACTAAAAATACCAGAAACTATTTAGGTCGTGGAAAAGTTGGAACATAAGAACAACTTTATGCAGATGTACTCTAGAAAGCAGTAAATTGCTCACATCGGCACCACAATACATAAACCTGAATGAGCAAATCTTACCTGCGTTATTTAACTGACACAAACCAATATATCGATAGCTTTCATCTGAGTTTATTAATAAAATAGCATTTAAACAAGCAGTACCATTAAATATCCAGTGGCCTTCATTCGTTATCCTGTTCCAGTCGCAGCCTCGTGAGCTCTACAACGTCGTCGATGACATCCGGTTGCAACAAGTCTTTCACCTGAAAGCAGAGAAAAAGCCAATCGTCAAACTCGGAACAAAAAACGTTCTAACCAAGGATTTAAGATCAATTGTGAAAGCAAAGTGCAACAACTGCTTTAAGCACCTGATATTTTTGGTTGGCAATGTCATGAGCATAAGTTATGCTAGTATCATAAAGCAACATTTGGTGGGAGGCGAGAGCTAAAATGCAGTTCCTAAGCATGGCCACGGTTTCACGGTCCTGTCTGGGAACGGGCTGAACATACAAAACGCGATTTTCAATTGCGTGATACGATTCCGACCAAAACACGTAATATTATGTGTTCCAAAAACAGCAACATTTTCACCTCGAGGTTTTGCACAAAGCCTCCACTTCCGCTATGAATCTCGTTATCCTCGTTGACAATAGGACCTATCCAAACAAAGCCGTTATTGCCGAGGATGATGCTGGCGCCACATGGGAGGTTGTGGAAATGAGTTTTGCGCCTTTTCACCAGAGATGGGGACACCCGAACCAGCGTTCCTTGTGCCAACTAGACATGTATGACGAATTTGTAAGTTTGATATAAAATTCGCCAAAATCAAAGTAATGTATTAAAACACACCTTCCCGTATTTCAAGCTGCGGGTATGGAGTGATACGGAACCGTCGGAATAGATTTGCTGCACTTCAGCCTACAGACAGCGAGTCAAGGAAAACCGCATACTACATCAACTCCAAATGAGTCTTAGCAGTGATAAGGATACACTAATCAAATCTCCTTCCTGGAGATACTGTCGCATCATTAATTCATCCTCAGCACCACGCCGCCTCTATAACGGCAAACATTTATTGGTCAACTGAACTCTCAATGCCAGAAGCACAAATGTTCATTCATCAACGAAGATCCAACTGTCAATAAATTCTAATTCTTGTATTATAATTTCCAATCGTAATTCAATTCAATTCAGCTCAGTACCCTACAATCAATAGGTGAATACCATGTGGTAAGGGAGTGTAATCGATCAACCCAATGTAATCGGAAATCGCGACCGCATTAGGTTGATCACCATCACCATTGTTAAATTAAATCCTTTGGAAGAGAACTTCAAAGTATGATGGCATGCAAAAAACAACATCAAACGTAAGGATACGAATGGATAAGTGGATCGGAATGACACTTATCTACAACCACGGTGGTTTCGTGGAATCAATCTGTCATTGCTAATATTGTATTTATGGATATTTACAATAAAATAATTTTGTATTATCTGAATGTCTTCAGATGAACGTCTAGCAGTATGGTCTTCTACATTTTCTGTTTAAAGATTCCCTCCATCAAATTAGAATTTCTTGACAAAGATACTTGACCCATCAGACAAAACTGGCACTTTCACACTGATCAATGAAACTTTCATTGGTTCTGAAACAATCAACACTCACTAGTTCACCACCAGGCAGGTTGACCGAAGATAAAGCCAGAATGGAATCGAGCCTCGAGTTAGTTTCAACTTTCCAACGTTTCTGTTGAACTTCCGTGATTCGCCCGATAACCACATCCCCAATCTCGCCATTGTATCTGAAACATTTTTCGAAATTCGAACCACCTAAATATCCTGTGGCAAAGTATGTGAGCTGGGAGAAAATGTCATCAGTTTGCAGTTCGTTTGGTACCTAGTTTTCAATGGACGCACTGAGACGAGCCTATTTATTTTCTCGACCACACCAGCCACAGACGCCAGCATTTGGTCCTCCTCAAAGAATGTGCCATGCCCTCTGAAAATAAATGAGTTTATTTGCACTCAGTTTAAAATTGGCGCAAAAGACCCCCATGCCAACACATGGCGTCTTCGGCACCTTCTCCAGGCAAGTTAGGGCTAAGGCCTGTCAACCTCAGAACAAACTAGGAAATTAAACCACACCGACAAAAAATTACCTCATGAAACTGGGATCACTCGTAATGGTATCCCCAGGCGTTACCAAACTTTTTGTCAATTCATTAGGTCTCGATTTTCTCTCTTTCCTCTCGCTTGCTAATCGAATGTGGATCGACATTTTCGAACTTAATTTCGGATCGCACTTTACTCCAGTCGCAATCCTTTTGGTACCATTATATAATTTCGCTTGTTACCTTAGCGCAGCAATTCGACCTGAAAATGCCATGCTAGATGGTCACGGCATTTAAAATGAGGTTTAAATTGGCGAAGTGAACATATTCTGCACACCAATCAATTTCATCGGGTAGTTACCAACCATTACACAACTACGATGAACGACGTCA
>JAQGAF010004256.1:0-14872 GCA_034687865.1 Kryphioiulus occultus
ACTTTAAGGTTGATTTTCCAAATACCTATACTTTCAATATGAAATGTTAGTATGGCATCTTGTAGCACATTTATGTAGCTATTATTTATGAAGGGCAGAAAGTAACAAATCTCATTGATATTCTTGTGAGAATTTATTTTCCAGCAGCCCTTAGGGTAACAAATAGCACATTGTAGGTGCGATATAGTTACTATCGAGAGTTACCGTGATGTCCTGCGAGCAATATGCTGTCCACTTTTTTAGTTTGTATTTTATTAGTTATTGTGATACCTGCAGTAAACGATGCAATGCGTTACCTGAAATATGTTTACATATATAATAATATAAATAATGTAATAATAAGTCCTAAAACATGTAACGGGCAGAAACTGAGAAACAGGCAACAACGTTCACGTCGTGTTTATAGTTTATTGATGAAATATACCATTATAAATAAGAAATTGGAAACAAAAGCGAGAAATTCAACAATATGAATTAAAGATCAGCTTTAGGTGAATGCATAGCCTGGAAACCTGCAAAAATAAAAAAGGCGATTTTAGCAACATTTTTGTTTTCCTGCAAAATTGACATTTGCTTTTTTAACAAATTGATGGAAATTTCCCTCTAGTTTTCACTCTTTCATTACGTTAATGAAAATACATCCGAATGCAAGTGGAAACATTAAAACCGGATGAATTTAGCAACATTTTTGTTTTTTCAACACCAACAACCACAAAAAAAAGCAAATCACACCCTTTGGTTTTTTTCAGAAAATTCTGTTACATTTTAGTTTCAACAAAAAACATGTAACGGACAGAAACTGAGAAACAGGCAACAACGTATGGAGGTATGTGAGGGCGGTACAATATAGTAACTATCGAGAGTCGCCGTGATATCTTGCAAACCACACAACCTATGGCAGTAGTAATAGACCCCCAGAGGTCTATTAAAACTCATGGCCTATGATGCATCCGGGTAAGACAACAAACATTCATCTTCAGTTTTGAATTTTTTGAGTTCTTGTGAAACTTGCAATAAACGATTCAATGTGTTATATCAAATATATTTAAATATAAATAATATACAGCTGTACGTATATAAAATGTTATCTAAATAATTGAAATACATTTATATGTACTGTGTTGAAGGCTGATGTGTATTCGGTATTCCCTTCGACTAAATGGCCTCTGGTCAACACCAAGGCGAATACACCTGTGGCAGCTATGCAGATTCTCATTGCAGCACAATGGCGATCATCAGATTTTTGATGGCCCACCTTCACCTTCTTGTAAACTTCAAGGGATTCCATTAATACGTTTTTCTTAATTTAATTTAATTAATACAATTACAATTAAACACATTCAACAATTTAAACAATTACAGCACGCAGTTCACAAACAACTGGTGTGTGCTGCTCATCATGAAGTCGTTAATTAGTTAACACCACGTAACATTTATAAAAGCAGGTTTAACATCGCTCCATAATCACGTTAGTCATTTTACAAATATCTTAATTCTGTTAGTGCATTGCATAGTTATTAAAAGTTGATTAGAAATATTCACGCTGAATCAAAGCAATAGTTCAACAAATTAGTTCATAAAGCCCAAACTCAATTTTTTGTCAGTATTCATCCATACATTAATAACACAGTGTAACATTGCGGAAATTAAATTTAACAATGATAATGCATTTATACAGTATAATATTAATATTCCATTGCCGAGCGTAACAGAAACATTTATACTTCGCTTTTCAATAGCACCGCTACGATTGAATGATGTCAATTAAATGTAACCTCACTAGTCACTGCCCATCAATTAAATAATTTCTCAATTCTCTCTTCAATTCACCCTTAGATTTCAGTGATGAGATATCCGTCCTCGTTATAAACGTTGACCATGTTTGTTGAATAGGAAGAAGGATCGAGGGAAACGAAAAAAAAATTGAAATCGAACTCATCAGATTATGCAGTTTTTAACACGTCATTAGTACTATATGCACTGTAGCCTTTGAGCAAGCTCTTCATGGATTAATCCCATCCTCGTATTCAATGTGCTGAGTGTTCCAGAAACACATTTTTATCATTGTGCTAAATTTTTTTGAAAGGTATCTTATGTTGTCCTCGGCTAAATTCTGCCTCGCCCCTCATTATGCTCTTTTGCCTTGAATTTTAGTTTCACAGAATCGTGCAGTAATCATGACAATGGCCATTTTAATCCCATCCTTCTATTCAATGTGATGAGTGTTCCGGAAACATTCATTTTTATCGTTGTGTTCAATTATAAACTCTTTGCATTTCCTCATCTGACCAAACTTTGCATTCCGTAACGTCCATTGCAGTCAGGATGAATATGGATCTTCAGACAACGATTCTGTTGCTTGCCAATCATCTGAAATAGTGTATGCGCAATAGTGTTTTGAGCAAACTATCGTACTGACCCAGAGACTCAATGGTGGAACGCGGCTTAATTTTCCTAAGACATATCTATGTCCAACTAACTCATTACTGGTCCCCCTGTAAGGGCCAACTTAAGGCGTTCTCTCGGGAACTGGGGACCACCCCGTAACATCCCTCCTCCCAAATTTCATGCTGCATAATCATGCTGTAACATCATGCTGTACTAAAATTGCGTTTTTAGTTGATTTTATTTCAATGGTGATTATATTTTTTGGGCAATTATGGATTTTGGGGAAAAAAATTAAAACGCTAAAAGTACTAAGTAAATTTCGTTTTAAAACATCTGATAAATCTTTGCTCTAAGCAAATTCTAACATTTTATGTGCAAGGACTTATCGGTTTTAAAGGCCTGTTTTGCACCTTTTCAACTCTTAAGTTAGATATAAGGGAATTCGTAGAGATTAGGATAATTTGGATGGATCGTGGTCTGACGCATTTCATTTGAAACGTGCATTTTTTTCCTTTAAGAACGATCTATGCATTCTAAAATCGGAAAGTGATACTTTCAAAAATATAAAAGTGCCACTTTCGAAAGTGTCGGCGAATGATGCTTCCTGCAACGCACCTTCTACTGGCACTTTTCAAGGAGGTACTTTTAGGTCTATTGCTACTTTTCTGAAAAATTGCACCTTGGCGAAAGGGACTTTCATGCAACTGGCTCCAGGAAACCCTGCACGTGGTTGAGCAAAGTGAGGATGGCTCTCTGACATCTGCCTCAGTTTGATGGTGAAACTATTTTAAAACTAAAAATGAAACAAAATGTCACGAGTCGCTAGCTCCGCCCTGCCTCCCCTTTCCATCTTCGACAAAAGCACACTTTGGATAATGAAGAAAGTGGTTTCGCTGTTGTCTTCTTGCATTGCAACGGTTGCCAAGATTCGTGCTTTTGCTTTTACAAGCCAATGAAATGGATGCAGTTTTCGGGTTCGTCTGCAGCATACTGTATAAGGGACCCAGTCCCCAGGGTGTAAACTTGAGCACGATTTGTTCGCAATTTTTCTACCAGCCTCAAACATAAGATAAGAAGGAGAAACCGGAATGCAATCGATGTCTCGCTCCTCTTTATTTGATTTTCAATTCGGTGACATTGATCTCCGGTGGGAAACGGCGAGTTCAATGATTCAACAACCCCTTCCGGTCCCCCGTGCGGGGGAACTTGTTTCGGGGCAAAAAGCTGGCTTTCAAATTCGTCGATTTCGATTGTCGATCGGCAATGATACATCCCAGAAGGTTCTTCTCATCTTCTGCAACTGTAAACAGCTTGTTCTGCCAACTTGCAACGACTAAATTGCGCCGCATGCGTGGGCGAGGATGAGACTATCCAGCTCTGCCAATGGTTAGTGTTAACCGCTGATCTGATGCGATCATGGCATTGTCGTAGCTGGTGGGAAGAAGCTTAACTGGAACAAACGATTCAGCAAAGTGTGAGAATGTGTGTCACGTGGCTTTAAACCCGGCTGAATCGTGCGCAATTTTGATAAATTTTGGGGGTCTGGACTGGAGTGTTCGCGTGGGCGTAACTCTGATCTATATTTTGTACATATGTATCTTGTAATATTTTTTACACGTACTTGTCCATGGCATTTTATAGCGGTAGCAATAAGCGACACTGACGAGTTTCGACCCGGTTTATTTTGAGCAAGCATTTTTAAATAAGGTTATTTTTCTCAAGTGTTACTTTTCTTAAGATTCAGTCGCAATCTTCTATCACCAGCTGCCAGCATCTTTGCTCGTTTGATTTTTGCAGTGGACTCCGCTTAATTAGGTCACATTGGGCCCAGGCTATTTCGATAACAATAGCCGAATAATAAGAAAAGGCGATGTTAGTTAATTTTAATTCTTACGTACATATACATCGCATTATACACGAATTATAAAGCTATTTGCAACTAAAAAAAACCACTTATATTGGTTTGCTTACAATTTCTCCTAGTAAATTTGTTAAATTCTCATATTCGTGCATGTATTTTAAAGTATTTTAAAATTAATTGATCTATGCTGTCCACCAAGGCAAATGTATTAGCTTCTGTCATCTCAATATTTTTTGGTTGTTTCTCAACTAAGATGCACCTTTCATATTCGTCAATATCAAATTCATTTTCATCAGTTAGCTTTCTTTGGCTCACAGATACAGTAATCTAGCAAGTGATTCCATTAAGCGGAGTCCACTGTATAACCTTTATATTAACTTGGTGTGTTTAATCTCTGTCGGTCACGGATATTTATGAATGCCTTTTAAAATTATTTATCTCTGGTTAATTTCGTGGAAAATTCCTTGTGTTATAAGATTATTGATGGATGTTGCTCCCTTCACGTGTTTATCGGCAATCGTGAGCGTTCAAAAAATACATTCGATACCGTGGGGTGACCCGATTTCGACATTGACACCAACAAAAAATGCATTCGCTGGCTCACAGTGAGCCCCGATTTCGAAACCTACGCGTGTTAAGTTCAATTTGTCACGCGTCCCGAATTCAAAATGGCGTCGCCACTCGTTGGACTGGAGCACTTTTTATATCATTGCCAGTTGCATCAACAAATTCACGATTCTAAGTAGGCCCATAGGGACAATTTCTGTCAGATGGGATTTTCCATCTCATAAACTTGAATGTCCGTATAAAATAACGCATGGAAGGTTGTACTGGAAAAAAATGTAATTTTTTTATTACCAATTACTTAAACTGCGTTCTCACGAGTCAATTTTTGTCGATCAACTTTCTGTTGGAAGTGAGTTGAAACGTGAGAACATGCTTTCAACTTACTTGAGTCAGAGTTGATCAATGATTTGTTGAATCCAACAAAGTTGACCACTCTTCAACTTTTGATCTTTCAAAAGCTTTCAACTTTCTCAAGTCGTTCCATTGAGAGCACGTGAACCAACGAAATATCGCCAGAATCGTGTTCCGTTTTTCTTTCGAGTTCCATTTCATGAATATTTCGCAAACATACAGCACGTAAGTTGTATGTCTAAATTGTATACATTTTTGTTGAAACGTCTGAACAGAAATTGAACAATTATCGATCAATAATGTTGATCGACAACATCGGTGATTTTCATTGACCGATAGTTTCGTATTTAGCGGAATTTGTTCCGAATTTGAACCAATGAAGTGATGGATTTTAAACATGGGACACGTTTTACTAACATAAAGCAAAATTGTTGTCCCCTCCCTCCCCCTCGCACGATAACGTAATACTAGAATACTTGATCGATTTTTCCAATCTCCCACATCTCCACCAAAGTGATAACATCATCAAAAATGATGGTTTAGGGTCGCTCGAAAGCAGGTTAAAAAAAGGCCATTAACGATTTTTTTTGCAAAACTAGATTTTTTTACTGTATTTAAGAATAACTTCGTGTTCGATGCCTTTTGCATAACGTGTTAACTGCAAGATGCCCCATTCGAACAGGCATTGGCACATTGGAATGGACTACGGTACATGTATTTGCACTGCTCCAAATATACACATACAGACCTTTATATTTTACCTGTTTTCGTGTTTTTCTTTCTTTGACTTGACCTAACCTAACCTTACAAATATAATTTTTGAATCAGATGCCCCTATCCGCCAGACAATAACTGTCAGCTTACGAGCCATAACGAGAAGCCCAATTTCTTGTAGTGTCTATGCTGGAACATGAAATATAACGCAGTAAAGCCACTCATTGTTTCCCAGGGTTTCGTACTAGTTGAAGGGTAACTGGATTTCCGATGGGATTTGAAGCTCGCCCACTCAATAGGATAAGGCAAGAGAATCCCTGATAAGATGTCGCTCTTAGATCCCTGACAGGATTCCGTTCCTAATATTTGCAAAGATCTCTTCGGGCGTCGTAATGCGAGCTTTTTTGAAAGGGCCCGTCTACAGGCATTTGGGTATTATCATAATCTTGACACAAAGGCCCTTCGTTCGAGTTGACCTATGCTGGCGGGGCTTCTCCATAGTAAAACTGATTATTTTCTATGTCAACATTGCCTGAGCATCGCACTTGGCCCCTGAACTTCTTCCCTGGTTGGATGGGAGAGCGGATTGCGCATCATAAGCTTTGATGGCTCCAAATTTATTCCAGCTGTTGCCCCCAACCCTTTGTTACGCAAAAGCTTGCCACCTTTCAATCTCGTTGCCAGAGCGGACCTTCGAGCTGTTGGTGGTCTCGCCAATATTAATAATTCAAGTTAAAAAGATAATGAAAAGATCCACTGCAAATCCTGCGGAATTTCTGGGGGCCTGCCCACCCCCAACCATGATGGATGAGTCCCCTTTGAGGGCCGCTTGTGTATCTACGGGGCCTGGGCTGCTTTGATATTCATGACAGAAATCCACATTCGACGTTTCTGAATCCAGGCACACGTGCGACATTATGTCCCATCTTGACTCGCTGTTAAATGATAAACGTCTTATTGCCAGTTTTATTATCCGCTTTCAAAATGCCTGCCACGCGCTGACCAAAGACGGTTGTGAAATCCCTGTAATCCATTTTCGTCGGAATTGGATCATTAACCCCTTTCCCATCTTGGTTGTCCTATTTCTGAATGTACAGCAGTTGAACAAAATAATGCAAATACATGTACGGTGAAACCCCTCTAGTAGGACACCTCTAAGTCTGACACTTCATTATGTTGGATGCTTTTTCACTGCACCGCACGTGCCATAACATTAACGTTAGATGCAACCCTTATACTTCGTTCAGATAGGAACGTAACTCGTTGGAAAACATATCGAGTTCGGTTAACGAGTTTGAAAAATGGCGATCCAAAAAAGTGGTGGTTCAAACTGCGATCTCGTTATTCACGGGACGTGCAGTGCATGATGGGAGATTCTACAATGCGAGAGAATAACGATAATTCGAAATCTGAACATTGTGACTTACCAAACGTTAACCTAAATATAATCCTTACTCGCCAAATTAGCTATACACTAAATGTATCAGATAAAATGACGTCTTAATAGTTGAAGAAATTTACGTGAAAAAGATGACTGGTAACACTGCGTGACGTCAAACCGAACGAGTTTGATGCCTAATCCCTCTTTCTCGAGTTTCACCCGTCCCGATAGAGTTCAGACGGCAAAATCCTATCGAGTTTCGGCGACTCATCTCGTTTGAAATGTCCGGTCTGAACGATGTATTTGCGGGGGAACATCCTGTATCTCGGAAGTTGAAAAGTGTTTCGTGCACCACTGACGCGAAAAACCCCTTTATGTCGGACAAAATGTGTGACCACATAGTCATAAATGGCTCGTTTTAGTAATATCTCCTGACCTACACTCCAAAGGAGAGAACCCCAGCCATGTTGGAATCCCCGGTCTACATGGTCAAGACAAAAAGCTGTTTTCTAGTGTGATCACAAAAAGCATCTGACCGACTCATGCGATCCCTCGTGTTGACTAAATACCTTTTCCTTTTGTCGCACTGTAATGTGACGATAACCCCTTCATGTTGGAGAAAATGCAATTTACTTTACTAGCTCTTACACTGCTAGCAGCTTCAATTTTTTTTTTCGAAAACTTCGCAAACTCTAACTCTAATGTACTCTATTTGAACGTCCTCGTACCTAACTCAGAAAAAGTTGACTTAATTTGAAAAAACTTTTCTCAGTGATTGTCATCATTTCGAAGATGTGTCTGGAAATGAGTGCAAATGATGACAAGGGATTGATTTAAAAATCGCGAAAAAGGACATACAGTTGTAGTAGTTGAACGTCCCCATACCTAACTCTGATGCTCAAAACTGTTCGAATCTGAAGGTTTTGTTAATCAGGGAAGAATCTGCAGTTGCCCTTCCATGTTTACAAACTATGTAGACAAAACCACCAAATTCACTTGTCCATTCTGTTGATATTTCCATTGTTTCGTACACGACCTGTCCATTATTCTGTTGAAATATTGCGATGTTGCAAACTGTAGATTATTTCGGAGCCTGTTTGCACTCGCTGTTTGCACGGGTCCTATTATTCGCATGCGATGAATTCCTCGAGCGTTTCCTCGATGAAAAATGCGAGTAACCCTTTAGCGCCTCATGGCAAACACCATTATAAATTATCTGTTTGAAACAGACATTTGGCTTTTTTTTTATTTGTTTCGCTTTTAGCAAACGCCAGGGAAATCTTTCGGAAAGCCTGCCTTGATTAATGAGCTGGCGCCCGGCTGATGTAAGGAAAATTCCGAAACTGTGGTAAAACGTCTGCGAGCAGATCGAGGCATAAATATTGCTCCGAAACGCCATTGTGTTTATGGAAAACTGATGGATGGAAGACGTGTTTGCCTGAACCGCAGACTGTCTGTTTTGGCTGGAAAGCCAACCCTTCATCTTTCGGCTTTTCTTGCGGGATTTGCTCACCAAAACCTTACGACCACGTGACTTTTGCCGTCTTTATCGTCCGAATCACGGGGTTGCCATGGCAACTGGTGATAAAACGCGATATGCGCCGCATAAACGTGTGGCCAATGGGAAGTACCTTGTCCCTGTTGCTGCAATTGGAGCATTTGGAACTGGTGTAAAATGGCTCGTTTTGTTGAAAAGATGCATTTCCTAGCTGGTTGGCTGTACTTTTGTTGGTTCTTAGATAATGGTTTTGCTAAGAAATGCTGTTTGAACTTTAAATTTGGTAATGCAGTGGAACTTCTGTAAGCTGACCACCCAAGCAAAAATAATTTTGCCTATGGCGTTTTCTTGTTTAAACGTATGTCTTCAAGTATTTCCTTTATTATTATAACTTTTAACCATGACGTTAATTCCTACTTTGGACTTAAAAAGTAGTAGACTAAGCATATGACTTGGCCCTTTAACGCTGGGAAAATGAGATTGTAAGACGCAACCATCATCGAGAAGGTTAGCATTGCATGTGTTGGCGTTTTAAAATATCTTATAGTAAGCAGGGATATGAATTGGGATGGAACGAGGAAGTTGAGGAACAATATGAACATTCCCAACAAATTGTTCACGTTTAAACACCTCAATATTTCCAATCAGAGGCCTGCTTTCAGCAGTAATTATGGAATATCCCCATAAACTTACAGAATAGAGATCCTCCAAGTCCAGCTTCCCAGGCTTGGACCATGGTTAAGTAACATGGGACTTGGCTGCAAATTGGCTAAAAGCTGCCATTGCAAAAGCTTAGCTCAGTACATACATGTATACAGTATAATGATGCACAGTACTTGTTGCATCTTCCATTAACCTCAGGGCTAAATTGTCGAGGATTTGAAATACATGTACATGCATACAATCCAGTTTTTCATAAAATGTAAATTTTGCAAAATAACCATATGTTCACTTATTTTACTTCTGACCCGTTTCAGCAATTCGGAACCTTCCCTCTGGTCGATGAACCGCTGACTGTATTCTTCTTAATTTCATCTTATCAAAGACTTTACTTTGCTCGGTGCTCAATGTAATAATAATATCAATGGTAATAAAAATAAAAACAAGAAAAATAATAATAGAAATAAGAAAAATTATAGTAACCATAATACAAGTAAATAATAACAAGTGTACAAGTAAATAATAAAAATAACCCGAAGAAATAATAACAACAATAATATAAATAATAAATAGTAATACTTTAATTCCAACAAAGGTACAAGGGTCTTTAGGGGTTGTACTAAGCAATAAACGTGTTTGAAGACAATCTTTGTAATCAAGCCACACCTCGTGTGTTCGTTTCTCTTTTAGCCTAAATTCTCCAATTTCCACAAAATAAACGTTATTTTATTAGAGGATATTTTTTCGTCCTTACGAATATGATACTGGTTTTAGTTGTCTCACTGGCGATGCCCGAACCCTTCCAGTTCCAGTTTACATGTACATGTAGTTTGTCATCTTTGAAAGCTTTTACTGACCTTTCGCCTTATCAGCCCTTTTTTAAAGGGAGCCCTCCCGGCATCAACGTTTTCTGTTTGTAAACTTGTAACAATAGCATACATGCTGCGATATACATTTGATATCCGAGTTAGTTGCTATCGGTTTTCCCTCGCATGCTGTCTGGCTCGAAAGGCAATCGATTTCATTTCGCGGTTTTTCACATTTTCTCTCAGACTGTTGTTAAGTTTGCTTCACTCGCTTTCACACACAAACACCAAATTGTTTCTAACAATTTCCGCATGGAATCCCGCGCCAATGTCCACACCATTCTGCTTATCAGCTGACCAAAGTCTGCTCTGGCCAAGCTCGAATGCCCCTCCCCGTCCCCCATTCGTCCAATTTCGTTATTTTTGCTTCATGGACCTTATTATCCCTGAAGATTTCAGCCTTCATGTCGTAATGATTAATTACACGCACTCGCCACTCGAAGGAATCCGCTCTCCCTTTCTTCGATAAACAAGCTCCCCTTCAAATAAAACAACATTCCAAAATGCACTAGCAAAAAACCAGCAACGTTGGTAAATTTTTGTGGTGTTCCATACATAAAACCGGGCTCCGCAGAGCTGGAAAACTGGGAGTTGTCAGGGAAATTGGAAAGACGTGGAATCAGACATGGAATTAACCTTTTCATTCGATTTGATTTTGGGGTTTTTGTGCAGTGCTGCCCCTTGAAGATGGCAATCCTTAAGAGTACTGTCATACGCATAGTTTGTCAACTTTTGGGGACTGACCCAACTGTACTTCGGTGTACCTAACCTGACCAATGAGACGACTAGTTTAAATACATGTATGCAAAATGTGCATATCTGGAGAATGGACTTTAAGAAAGTGCACCCGAAAGCTAAAAAACCGGAAATGAAGACCTGAAATGGTCAAGCCGTTAGAATCATGAAAATATAGATTCCGTGGAACAAATCGGATAAGGGAGCTTCCATAAATTATGTAACGCTGATTTACTGATTTTTTGACACCCTCCCCCCTCCCTCTAATGTACAGTAACTCAACTTTTTTTTTTATTTCTCGCAAACTTTCTAAATCATTTTTAACCGACTTCTCTAAATCCCTAGAACGCTGAAATTTGACAGACAGCTTAACTGATTAAAAATTCTATTATTTGCTACATTTTATTCATTTACCGACCATTTTTCACTGAAGTTACATAACATGGCGTTACGTGGCGAGAAACCCACTTTCTCATAGTGGCTCTTCGAGTCATGGCAGCAGCAGGGAATATACAGTAGTATTCCAAGAAATCAATACTGCCAGTTTAACAAAAACTAAACTGAATTTTCTGTAATTAAAAAATACTTATTTAATTAAACGTAATTATCGCTAGGTGGCGCTGTGGGAATGCAAGCGAAATTTTGACTTCACGCCATGCTGATGAATTCAGTGATTTTTGCTCGTAAATAATGCTTCCATAATCGATTCTTTCATCATCGCCATCTTTTGATTGGTTTGCCCATTTAATTTAGTTTCGGGGTTGTCTGAAAATACAAACCACCGTGGTTTTCTTGCACGTGGTATACATGTATGACGTCATAGTATGTTTTGTATGATGAAGTCAGTCGATCCTTCTCATGGGTTTCAAACTCAAAACGACATATCGTTTTCGAGCTGTCTTTACTCGTGTTTGCGAACCTTTTGGAGTTCGGACACCTCGAGGCTGCTTCGTTGACCCCTGTCCACTCACTGTCAGTTTTTTGTCGCCATTTCAACTGACTTTTCCTCTTCGTTTCAACTCAATTCGTCTCCATTATTTCGGCGACGTCGTGTCCAGCGAGGTTTTACGCGCAATTTATTGGATTATTCGAAAACCATTACCACGCGGAATTGACAGCAGAAGCTGGACCAGACTGAAGAAAGGCGAGAGGAGTGGGCAGGTAGAACGAATTTCTTCTGATGCGGAGAAATCCAGCGGGATATGAAGTGTAGTGAAAAATGAAATTTGCAGCGACTTGTCAAAGCCGCTTTATTCTGGAGTACTTTCTGTAAAAAGGCGCGTGTCGCTGACAGAGGTTGCTTTGATCCCTGTCAGTTGCCAGAGGGAGGCTGTGGGCCATGCATCTTGGCTGAGGTGTTTTTTTGCCCCGAGTTTGATCTACCCTGTAGTCTTTTTTCGGCCTTTGGTCAATACGTTTTCTCTCCGTTTCGCATGGCTCATAACGCATGGCTAATGTTGCCGCTGATTGCTTTTGATTAGGAAGCAGGTCAATTGGGTCTGCGCTGTTTTCCGCCCCTAATTTAATAAAATGGACGGGAATTTAATGTTGTTTTCTTCAGACATACAGCTGGAGTGAGAAGGCGGTGCGCGTGATCGCTGGCCAGCATTAACGTACGAGATTTTAACCTCGATGAAATAACAAATAAAGGAACACTGGTCATGCAAACAAATCCTCTTGTTCGTGAACACTGCTCTGAGCATTGTCAATGTCACATTCTCAATGTCAAATTCTGTTTAATTTAGAATACTTGCACATTAGAGGGACGTTCAAATATTGGCATCTCTTCTTCGCGATTATCAGACCCACATTCCTTCTATTCCATCAGTTGTAAGCAATTCCGCACTCTCCCTCCCCATTATGACACTAACCGAATACAAGTACAGTATAATCGAATTGAGGATCCTTTTTATAGAAATTAGACCAGAAGGATGAACATGGTTACCACCAACCTGGTTTTAAACCTGAAAAACCTGGAAAACTCAGGAATTTTAAACTTTATTAAATTTTGAGAATCAAAATTGTATTTTGGGTTCGTTCGTTATAATTCTGATAAGTAAACAACAAAATGGTTGGTCTGATAATGGATTTTACAGTTTCCCCTAAAATTCAGCATCTGTGATTGTTTTTTAAAAAGTCCTGTATTTAGGGTCAAAATAGATCTTAAATGTCTCTATAAAATAATAAATATTGTTCCCTCTGAAGTTTCCCTCAAAATTTCATTTTGTAATAGGGAGAGTTCTCGTGGCCATACAACTTTTTCATTGGTCGTGTTGGTGGCATCTGGAGTCCCCTACCAGCACACGTGGTGAATGCACCCACTTTTAATGTCTTCTGTAAACGTTTAATTATGCTTTTAATTATGGTGTTGCATTTTTATATTGACGGGTTATATTGTAAGTGGCATTAGCCCTATCCACAACCTTTTCCTTAAGGAATAAACTTTATTATTATTATTATTATTGTATCTTTAAGCTTTATTGGTGATTTTAGTTTTTAAAAATGTAAATTTTCCGTCTGTTTTCCCCTTGTTATTAATCTCTTAAAAACGTGTTCAAGAGATTACACCTATAATCCATAACTTTTTTAAACATTTCGCCCGCGGAGTTAATTTCTATAAATAATATTGCTGAAATTTTCCAAATGGCCTAAAATTCATCGTTGTTGTTCTACATGGTTCATACCGTCAGGGAAAGTCAGGGGAATGTTGACATTTTGTCCATTAAGTCAGGGAAAGATAGGTTGACTTTATGGAATAAAATGAGGGAGGTAATTGACCAAGAAGTGTTGCAGTTGCACAGAAAAAGGCAAACAATATACTCATTTCCCGTGTTTAAAACTGGCTTTATTTATCTATGCTATCACTGTATTAAGATAATTTTATTTTATTATCAAATGTTCAATGCTTCAATTGTTGAAGACTAACACATTAATTAGGGATTGTAATTGGTGTTATTACTATTAAAATGCCACAAGCTGGGTAAAATAAAACATTGAAAATATGCGAAAAGTTACAGTAGAGTTCCGGCATGTGTCAGTAAATACAAAAACATGTTTCTCCCATTTGTCATTTAAAAATTAGAAAATGACAATGCGATTGTTACTATTAAAAGGCAAAAAGCTAGGTAAATATAAGACAGCCTGAAATATGGGAAAAGTTACAGCATAGCTCTGTTATGTGATACAAAATACAAAAATTAAAAAACCTCAAATTCGTTCAAAATAAGACAACCGATAAATAAATACATGTATATAGGTCGAAAGTGAATTATTTCCTAGAAGTCCATATTCCCCGTTTCTAAAAACTAGCTTTAAGCCTAGTTGTTTTATAAAACAGCAATTCTGACGTTATCATTTGACCAACCCCAGATTGGTCGTTGTAAATTCGTCACGAATTACTGTGTTTTATTTCACAACGACCAGTCCACCAACTGGTGTAGAACCTGGCAGCTCAAACTTAACAAGAAAAAGTGCCGGGTTATGAGATTCTCACGTAAGAGGGCGAGAGCAGTTCCAGAATATAATCTGGAAGGTGTTCCTCTAAATTTGGCTTCATCCGTTAAATATTGAGGTATAACTATCACTGACAATATGCAATGGAATACCCATATAAAAATCAACTGGCATAGCTAATCAACGTCTTAGATTTGTGCTACAAATGTTCGGAAATTGTCCCCAAAATGTAAAGGAGATTGGATACAAATCATTGGTCCGAGCCCTCCTGAATATTGCTGCCCAGTATGGAATCCGAACAGAGAGGGTCAAGTGCAGGAAAGAAATGGTTCAACGTAGAGCTGCCAGGTTTGTCACTGGGAAATTCCAGCGCGACGAGAGCGTCACCTTGATGATCA
>JAQGAF010004257.1:0-14872 GCA_034687865.1 Kryphioiulus occultus
GAAAATATTTTAATATAAGATGGAACTGTAGGTCTATTTCAAAATGAATTTCAGAAATACTACAAGTTACAAGTTAGCAACTATGGGTCATAAAAGGTAATGGTAACAAATGACACCAATTAATAACAGCTAAGCAGTAACAAAGATAAATAACTATTGATATTAAATGAACAATTAATACCAATTGCTATCATTAAACATATTGATTGAATTGTTAAACAATTTCAATTTACATTTCCATTTAACCAATTGATATCAATTAATTTAACCAATTGATATTTTTACTTGGGTAATAACTGTATGTCCCCAAAAGCTTAAGCATACCCTTTGGACATTCAAGGAGTCTGAAGGACGACCTGTAGACACCCTGAATAAAACATGTATCGTTTCATCTAATAGGACGCCTATAGCAGAACCGGGTGGACAGTGGTCAGCGAAGAAAAATGCGAAGTGACCATCGAAAAACGGGGCAAAAACAACGACTGACAACCGGAAATGAGGAGGAAGAAAACCGTTGAAGAGCAGACTGGAGTGAAAGGAGTTGCCAGCAACAAGCCATTGATGGAAGTTATGAAACACGAAAGTCCGAAACGGCTCTGAATGGGGGGAAAAACGAGTATACAGTGTGTACATGTACAAGAAGGTGGACACGAGAAATGGAAAGAAATAAGAAATATCAGCGAATAAAGCCATTGAAGAAGAAGCGCATTAGACGCAATTCTCGTTCCAGTTGTCATCGCCATCTTCGACAACAACGTTCAATGGCAACCCGCAGAGACCAACGTC
Source organism: Kryphioiulus occultus (assembly GCA_034687865.1). Taxonomy (NCBI): domain Eukaryota; kingdom Metazoa; phylum Arthropoda; class Diplopoda; order Julida; family Julidae; genus Kryphioiulus; species Kryphioiulus occultus. The sequence goes on from JAQGAF010004257.1 coordinate 787, forward strand.
CATCGATGGACTTATTGAAGAGATGATAGCGAAAGGGGGAGGAAGAAATAATAATAATAATAAAAAAGGCGAGGGAAAAACCCACCCACAACCCACAAAAATCTGGCGAATTGTGAAGAGAAAGATACAAGCGGGAGAAGTTGATTGTTAGTCCGACGGAGTTGCTCGCATGGTGGACAGTGTCCAGCGGAGCGGAAAGATACAATGGGAGGAAGAGTGGAACTGATGACCAGCGAGAAAAACAGCGTCGTTTCACCTCGAAAACAACCACGATAACGAAATCGACCCGAAATTGAGAAAGCATGAAAAAAAAGCGTGGCCACAAATGGTTATCCAGTGACGTAATGGGGACCCATGCAGTGACGTCATAGGGGCCTTGGCGGCCATCTTGGAACAGGTGAGTGGATTTGGGACGTTCAAGTATTATGTCATCTCATCGTGATGTTGTTGGGGAGATAGACAAATAATGACGAAGGTGGGGTCTGCCAAGTGATGACGTAGTAGGGGTCAGCCAAATGACGAGTCATCATTTCTGATAAAATATCATCCTGATGTCACGTGACAACATCGCCTATTCCCACAATGCTAACGAATTAATCGGAATTTATTTACTTACTTTTGCTTTAATAAATTATAATTATCGCTAAATTTGTTGCACGATTTCCATGAACGTTGAGTTATTTGCCAATAAAGAAAATACAGAAAAATTGCTACAATTTAGAGAGGTCAGTCAAAGGTCATGGCCCTAAAAATTTCATCAATTTTGATTTATTTGCGAGTAATTGAATCTTCATTGAAATCAAAAAAGTCGGCGATAAGAATAATTTGTTAATACAAAAGTAAGTAAATAAATTCAGGCTAATTCGGTAACATGGTGAGAATAGGAATTGACGTCACATTATACCAGGATGACGCTGTAAGATGACGTCATTTGAAAAGGATTTAAAATCCGTCTTTGCCATCCAGTTTGGTAAACATTTTGTCCATGGCATGTTTTATTTGGAAAATGTGCTATATTGCGTGACTAAAATCCAACATTCATTTTTATGTAATTTTGATAAAAAAATTTCAAGAAAAAAATTACAACTTCCTTGACTTTTTCAGGTTTTAAACACATTTCTCTGACCACCATGGCCACTGAAAATGCAAAATATAGCAACTTTGTAGGAATGGCAACGATGCAGGACTAGGTTGAATTTCCCTGACTTTCCAAAGTTTCTCTGACTTAATTTTCCAGGCTTTTTGCAATTTTCCTGACATTTCCAGATTTTACAGGTTGTCCAGGTCTGGGGGAACCCTGGAACCCTGTAACATAAACCAACAATTTAAACCAGAATTTGTTGCAAAACTACATGACAAATTATGAATTTTTACCACCCAATTTTTTCTGTTAAAGAAAATGATGCTCACCATATGGCTGCCCGCCCATAATTTGACCAAACCAAACCAAAAATGATGATTTAATAATGGACATTCAAGGAGGGAAAGTGTCTTAAAATCATGATTTTGCACTGACACACGTAGGCTACATGTAATACCAATAAGTATTTTTCGATTAGTGAAACTGGCGGACTTAAGCAAAACTTCGACCTTAGTTGGTTCTATACTGTACGACATTAAAAATTGGATTATGCAGTGCATTTTCCCTGGTTTAAACTAATGGATAAACTGGCTGTAAATTCGTCGAACTTGTTTGTTTTGATGAAGCAGCCAAATCAATTAAAACGGTCGTAATTTGCACAAGACCTAATCTAATCAGAGGCACGAAATTGGAACCTAATGGCTCGATCAGCTGTCAACAACGATTTTAATTACGCCAAAGACACCAGGAGGCCTAATTTGATTTGGCGAAATCAATCAATTACGATAAAAAAATTGTTTACCGAAGATTTAATCGAGATTTAATTTCCATATCAATTAGGATTAAGGACGATTAGCTGAAGGCCTTTTAAACACCTTCAAAACCCACTTCGATCCAGCCAATCATTCATAATTAATCGATGTTTAATCCGACTGGCAAAATGAATTATTTGAAAACTGAAACAATTGGTCAGTCCGAAAACCTCATCATTTGTCAGAAATGTCGAGTCGTTTGTTTTGGCTAGAAATTTCTAATAAATTTTCCTGCCAATGAAACGAAACAAATTGCTTGTCCTACTTTCGAAATCATCAATTAAAAATGGCGAACACGCAAACTACATGTAAAAAATGTATTCCGTTAAACAATTGTGTTTTTAAATTAAACGCCTGCTTGGTTTTCTGACAGAAATGGCACGTAACGTAATTTATGGACATACAGTATATGGCAAGAAATTGAAACGCATTTAAATCTTGACTATGAAACAACTTAAGATTGAGTAGAAATACGTTTAAACGAGTTATGTCATGGGTTATGCTATGGTTGATAAATTACATCTCCTTAACACATGATATTTATTCACAACCTGATGGAAAGTTGTTAAATTGAATTGAATTGTTTACGTACACTTTTTAAATTTTTGTTTCTGAAAATAAGGATGCAAGGAGTAAATCAGGGTTGAAATCTTCAAATTCCCTGACTTTTGCAAGTGTCAAAACAAAATTTCCTGATCAAAATTAAAACGCAAAAATATGACATACTGTATGCAAATGTAAGGAATGTCATGATTACTGCTTATTAATGGTTCCCACTCAATTTCTCAAGTTGCTTTCCCTGACAACTTTTAAGTAATTTATCTGACATTTTACATGAGATTTAGTTTAAAAACATCTGCTGTACTGTAAAGCAAATGATAGTAGTAGTAAGGTTAGCCTACCTGGCGCTTTAGGGGTGGTGATGACGTCATCACACCCGTTTTGCCCTTAGGGGGTTTGTCACCAGGTGGCGCCACATGTATGAGCGCGGGTGGGTGGTGCATGATTGACGTCACCACCCATTTTGCCTGGGTTTTTTAGGTGTTTTGCCACCAGGTGGCGTTCTATATAGGTGGCGCTATGACCGCAACCGGAAGTGAAGTCATGTCATACCGGAAGTGTGTTTATTCTTAATTTTTATTTTTATTTGAAGTCCAACCGGAAGTGACATCACCATATGGTGACATCATCCAGTTTTTGTGGACTTGGAAAATTTTAGGTTTTTAAATTTCGTAATGCATAATTTCAATGACGTCAGTAGGGCCACCTAGTGGTGGTTTAGGTACATTAGTACTGAACATTAGTACTAAAAGTACTGAATGAAAAAAAACCTTTTTTCAGTATGTAATTTTTTCTCAATTATTCCCATACAACTCTTTCTGTAAATAAAAGCACCTCTGGTGATGTTGTTGGAATTTTGAATGTCTTAGATTTTTCGATTTTTTCAATATGTAATTTTTTTCAATTTTTCCCAATTTTTCCCATACACGTTTTCATAAGAAAACAGCAAATTTGATTAGTTGTTTACGAAATTGATAACTTCATTACAATTTCTCCACGTAGCTACTATATTATTAAATATAATTATTAATAATTATTGATTTATCTATATTATTAATGTATATACTATAAATTATTAATTATTATTAACTAAATATATTATTAATTTGTTGAAGTTTCCAGACTTTTTCAAAATAAACACATTTTCCTGCAATCCTGTAAATCCACTTTCAAATGCAATTCAAAACGCAAAGTTTACAAAGTAAACTTAACGTGTCAATGTTTTGATAGCTTACAGACAACCACTTAAGATTGAGTAAACAGATTTCAAAATGTACACAAACAAAATACATTTGAGAAAACATTTAACCACAGGAAAACTGCTGGATTTTACTCGCAGGAAAACAAATCTTCGAAAAATAAATACAGTGTAAATGTATGTATTTTTCGAAGATGTGTTTGTGTCCATTAAAATCCATCAATTTCCTGTGGCTAAATGATGGGCAAATGATGGACTTATCTGACCATTTGGATGACCCTCTCCCATGTCATCATTCGTCTTTTTTGATATGATGATCAGATGACATACTGCAATCACACAAGATAATGTGACATAATACTTGAACATCCCCTTTCAACAAGCAAACTAGTGAATCGTGAAATTTCTGGAAATTTCGATTCAATTTCGCTCACCCAAAACACGACTAAGCTACGTTGGATACACAAAACTGGAGGCGGTTCATGCATTTCTAAACGGGTTCAATTTAGCTCGAATAAATTAAATTAAGAAGAAGATGAAGAAGATGAAGAAGAAGAAAAATACTGAAGCAGATTCGCTTTCGGGCTTAGCTGAAAAAACCGCTTACGCAACAGAGAAAACAGTAAACAAAAAATATTTTAAAAAATTAATGGCACACGAAAATCGATCGACATGTGGAGCGTTGCTCTTGGGCCATGAAGGCCCTGTCGTGCATGAAATTCGCATTTCTCAAAAAAAAACATCCAATGGAAAAAACGGATTTTCGTGCAGTGTTGAGGTGTAAAAAAACCTTTTTTTGGAGAAAAAATGGGAGATTCAGACCCCGCCTCTACGTTTTCATACTCTCATCATCATCGTTATTAGTGGCTCGGATATTATTTAATCCAGAAAGATTTCGTGAGCCCCTAATGGGAGGGTGGGCGTCAAAGGCGGTGGAAAAATAACGAAAAAATGCGAGGAAATTAAGCACGCATTGCTGGATATGCACGCATAGAGATATGAAAAAGATGAGATGAAAGTAAACCCATTTTTTGGATAAAAAAGATTAAATTAACCGGAATCTGGACGAGTCTAAGCAAAGTCATTTTTGTGAAATTGACACGACTTTTGACTCACACTGTACCACCAAGGGGGTCTGATTGGTATGCGAAATTTGGTGATGCAAAAATGCAAAATTGAAACTTGAAAACTTGATAAGTTTTAGCATGTAGCGTTTTAACACATGATGGCATTTGGTCAACATCACATTCGTCAACATTTTTGGAAACGTGACATGGTCAAAATGATCATGACATGACATCAAATAATACCCGATGATGACACTTTGTCAACATCACTTTCGTCAACATCGACATTTCTGGCAACATGCCATGGTCAATATTTTTGGCAACATGATATGACATTTGGTCAACATTACTTTCGTCAACATTTTTGGCAACATGACATGGTCAAAATGATGATGACATAACATCACATAATACCCAATGATGACATTTGGTCAACATCGCTTTCGTTAACATTCTTGGCAAATGATGATATGATGATAACGATGATATGACATCCCATAATTTCCGATGATGACATTTTGTCAAAATCACTTTCGTCAATATTTTTGGCAACATGACATGGTCAACATTTTTTGGACACATGTCATGACATTTGACAACGTTTTTGGCAACATGACATTTGGTCAGCATGACAGTCAATATGACGATGACATAACATTTGGTCAACATCACTTTCGTCAATATATTTGGCAACACAACATGGTCAACATGACGATGACATGACCTCTCAAAATACCCTATGTTGACAACCTTTGACAAAAAGATGATGCCAATACTTGAACGTCCCCTTTTAATGGCAGCTTTTAATTTAATAACAACCATTATCAAAAGGTGTCAAAAGTAGGTCTTTTTTTCAATCATTCTCGAAAATTAATTTATTCAGGTTTGGCTTTTAAGGCCATTTTTTGTGGAGGAAATTTTATGTTGACACGTGACCTCGTCATTTTACTCGGTTAATTACACGATCGTTGATTAATGGCGTGGTTTTATCTGACGTTAAACGAGTCGATAAGCTTATCAGGTGCGAATAAAATGGTGTTTTTCACCCCTAATTGAACGCTACAAGATCTGAATAAAGATATGGCATTTACAGATTTAAAAAAAATATTAATAATACTGCTCTTAAAGAGATATATAACATGGCAAAATTATTAAACTAGCAAGTTTGTAGCAAACTTGATGGACACAAGTTAATGCATTTTCAGTACAAAACCGCTGGCAGCGCCACCTGCAGACCCTTTTCCCAATATTGAAATAGGCAAAGACCTCCCTCCTTATGTCAACTAGGATTTATAAGCATTAAGATGGCAATCAATTTGGATTTATCGACCCGAGTTACACGCTTGAGTGGCAGCGCAAAAAATTGGACTAGGTGAGGGTATTTATCCAACAAAAAAACCACATTTTTCTGCGTAATATCATCACAAATCCGTTTTTCTGTAAAAGGGAATTTCCATAGTGAAAATCCCACATGGAAAGGAAATGCATTGTGAAATGCATCACGAATTGCAAAATATGTTGCAAATGCATTGGTCGTTTTTATCCCAACACAAAATACATTTGGTAATGTAAACAAAAATGCATTTTACACTTGTGCATTTGACTTGTGCATTTTACCATGTATTTGAAACTACATACATACAAAAGTTATGTTTGCTGCATTGAATTGAATGAAACTCTTGTATTTTTTTTTAAATTTCGTTGCCAGTTATAATTTATTTATTGAATATTTTAGATGTATTTCATATTCAGAATTGGGACTCCTTAAACCTTGAGATTACGAAATACAGCGAAGCTTTTGACATTTCACACTGCATGGAGTATAAATTGTAAAATGCATTCTTCAATGCAAACAGAATACATTACACTATGCAGTGCACAACATATTCTTCAATGCACACAAACTGCATTACAGCGTGCATTACATAACACATTTTCCAACCCAATTTAATACATTGCAATTTGCATTCCATAATGCATTAAAAACTGCTTAAAACACATTTTAAATGCATTTTAAAATATATTTGTCAATATAGTTTGAAACTTAATTTGTCTCAATCTACAGACATTTTAAAATGTATTTTCCAATGCACGCCTTATAATGCAGTTCTAAATGCAATACCATTACACGTGGGATAGGCTGATAATTTATGACTCATCAGGTTTAATCGAGAAATTATTAAATCCGTCAGTCAGCATTTTTTGCATTTTTTTTGCAGAAGCCCCTCAAGTAAAAAAGCCAGAATTTCCGAAAACATCAAACTCGACCAACCGCATTTTTAAAATTATTTAAAAATTCGCACCATGATCCTCGATTATTTGGCGTTTGAAGCAGACATAATTACAAAGCAGACATAATTACAGGCTGGGAGCAGCATTAAATTCAAGGCGAGAATTAAGTTAATATCAAAAACAAATTACATTTGCGAATAATTAAAGTAGGAAACTTTTCAGTGCGAACCTAGATGGCTGCCAAGGAGATACATCAATCTCCTTAGCCACCATCTTGACAATCAAAAATGCTTACAAAGCAGTGTGTTATTTCTTACAAATAAATCTAATATTAACATATTTATTCCCATTTTGCAAATATTAAAGCAGGTGCTTGTGAATTTCAAGATGGCTGCCAAACAAGACGCCTCCTTGGTCACCATCTTGAATAGTGCAATGTTTAAAAAGCAAACCTTAATTGTTTTCACGATAAAAATTGCACAATTTAAGGCAAGTAAATTTATTACTAATATAAATCTTAACTGCTGCTTTAATATAATAAATAATTTCCGGACTCAGATGTAATTTTAAGCGGTTTTCATATTTTTACGCAGTTTTATGAGGTGGTTGCCAAGACACCTAGTAAAAAAAAAACAAATGATGAAATAGGTTTTTTTTCGTACTTTCAAAATTGCATCATAAAAAGTTACGACCACCGTCTCGTGCGCTCGTTAATGCCAAATGCGACTGGACACTGGTCAGTGGTCACTCACGCAGTTCATATCAGTCCATTGGCGAGTCCATCGCCAGGAACGCGCCTGGCCCCCGCTTGACCAGTGGTCAGCTCGGCCAGCGGTCACTTTCGCTTAGCGTTTATGTCCGGCCCTGAATGGACAGGAAATCAAAAAGAGTCAATGGTGAGAAAGCGAGTGGTCAAGCGGAAATGTTGGATGGAAAACACTGGCGTCTGTTCCAGCGGTCAGTTGACGACCCCTGACCTCTGTCAGCAGATTCGAGACCCGGAGGACACAGCTGACCATCGTGTTATTTCAACCGGAAACGATCTCGTTGACAGGAAATCTTACTCATCGAAATAAAAATTCTCATCCCAGCACAATATGGGATTCTGTAGACATTCACAAAATTGCAAACTCGTATGTTTGCGAATTTTAAGCGATTTCTAGTTTGGCAAATCTTAACTTTAAAGGTCACAATAGTCGCAAAAAAAATTCCTAATTTTTGTCAGTTTTTGAAAGTGATTATTTTAGTTTTCAGAACACAGTGACTGACTTGACAAATATTTAAAGACAATAATATTTATATATTATAGAAATCGTGCCATTTATTTTTATTTACTTTTATTTTTATTACCTCTATTTACTTTATCATATACTTTTGTTTAAATTTCGAAAATATATTTGAGAAATCGTTCATGTATTTTTCCAATTTCATTTTTTGAAATTTTCTGTTTCATATACTTTTGCTTAATTTTCGAAAATATATTTGAGAAATCGTTCATGTATTTTGCCAATTTCTTTTTTTGAAATTTTCTGTTTCATATACTTTTGCTTGACTTTCAAAAATATATTGGAGAAATCGTGCATGCATTTTGCCAAAAATGCTAAATTTATTTACAAAATCATATACTTTTGCTTGAATTTCTTAGACATATTAGAGAAATCGTGCCAATTTATTTTGTAAATTTTATATACTTTTTCATATACGTTTGCTTCACTTTCAAAAATATATTTGAGAAATCGTTCATGTATATTTTGCAGTTTTTTTTTAAATTTTCTGTTTCATATACTTTTACTCGAATTTAAAAATATATTAGCGATATCATGCCAATTTATTTGTTAAATTTTATTTACTTTTTCATATACTTTTGCTTGACTTTCAAAAACATATTTGAGAAATCGTGCAGTATCCTGATGCATTTCAAACAACCGTGTCTGTAGTGTTGTGTATGTTTTTGTATTTTTGCGAAATCTTTATATGGCAAGGCAAACGCACGATCGATTAACCTCATCAACTGTAGGACACAGAGAGGACACGTCAGCCCCGACCCAAAACGTTATTTTGATTATCGCCCAAATTGAATTATCGACATAAAACGAGTTAATTTTATTTGCTGCTCTGATTCCGGTTTTCATGGCATCGATTGAATTAAACGCGCCTCGCTCATTTGACACGCTTTTGTCAGCTTAATCTGATGAAATTTTCGACAAATTAAGAGAGATATTGTCGATAGGAGTCGCCACATTCCACCAGAAAAATATCTGGCATTTTTAGTAAAATTTATCGAATTTGCACACTGTGTTGATAATATTGTCAGATTTTATCAAACTATTTTATAATTTCGTATAAATTTATTTTTTGCCCATCATCTATAAAAACCATCATAATGATTATTTTGTAAACGTTATTTGAATTTATATTTTTGGTAAACCCTAAACTGAGAAATCATTAGATAACGTTGTAGATGAATATCAAATAAAAATTTAAAGAAACCATACTTAACAAAACTTATTGATCGACATCAACGACTGGTGGTGTAGAAATTATAATACTATGGTTAACAGTCAAATATGTAGAAAACAAACTAATTTTAAAAAAAAAAGTTTTATAAATACCCGAATTGGAATTTGTATTTTTTCTCGTAAATCAAGAACTGAGATAATATACATGCAAGATCAAAATCGGAAAATAATGTTGGATATTGTCAAAATAACGTTGAGATTTTCATTTTCATTCATTCATGACTAATATTGATTAAAGGATAAGATTTCCACATAATAAATGGATACACAAATCACAAAATTGGTTGCTGTATACTGATAAAATCCATAATTTCTGAGTTTTCTGATTTTTCTGTTTGAATGTATAAAATATACCCTTTGAATAATTAGTTTCTATTGCAAAATTAAAAACATTAAAAAACCATTATTATTTACTGATTTCCTCAAATATTGATTTGGCTGGCGTTTTTTTTTAACAAATACGCAAATAATTAGAAAATGAAAATATAAAAACTGTCATTTAAATACGACCCTAATTTAATTGCATTCAATTCAATTCAACAATTTGAACAATTTATTAGATTTCATAGGTTTTTAAAGGAACATTTTTTAATTTTCAAAACAGACGAAAAAGTCCTATAGAAAGGTTATTTTTGGTAATAATTTTTATTGGTTTTGAATTGTTTTGTCCATCCCTTATAATATATTATTGTTTATTCAAGACTCCTTAAAAATAATGGTGCTCAAAAAAGCGACTTGGCAAATTTGAGTTTTATAACGAAGGTGTTAAGTGACGAGTTCATCATAAAAAAGCAGTAAAAACAGCGAAATAGGTTCGCTAAAGGTCATTAAAAATCATGAAATTGTCCCGACCGGCCCCACCGAGTTAGTTAGCACGTCGTTACTGGCGGCCATGTTGGGTTTTTTTTTTCACCTAATTTTTCAACTTGCGAAAATATTTGTTCGAAGCGCTAACATAACGTTTTCAAAGGTTAATGACGTTAAGGTCGCTCGTTTTTAACGCAATTTCACCCCCTCCTCCATCTTTGAATTGCCTGCGAAAATATTTGCCAAAATTTCAGTTTAGGGGAGTTCGAATTACACTCGTGTTGTTTCAAGACAGTTATGAGGCAAAACTCAACCTGTTTAAAGATGATTTTTATTTCTAAAATTGCCAAGAATATCACATTTTCAGCAATTTCAAACCCTCAAAACTTTCAGGAATTTCCTCAACTTTTCTGCTGTGGTTTTCGTAAAATTTCAAAACATCCAATTTTTTTTAAATCGATTGATGTTTTTCATCAATCATGACAAATTTTGCCAAATTTTGAAATTTTTTTTCTAAAATTATCCTTGATTTCGTAAACACTTTCCTAAAAGTGTAGAGGCACTGGAACAGTTGCCTCTATATCTGATAACATTTTTAAAAAAATTTTAAAGCTTTTCAAAAGTGTTGTAACATTTCTAAAATTTTTCTTAATTTTGTAGCACTTTATTCAGTTTGGTCTTGCAAAATCCTTTCTTTATTTGAAAAGCAGGTGCACCGTTTTCAAAGTTTTTCGAAAATGTTGTAATGTGTACATTTTTCTAAATTTTGTAGGATTTTACTCAATTTTGTTTTGCAAAATTCTACCTATTAGAAATGTTCAAAAATTTTCGAAACGTTTTGAAAAAGATGCAGTTTCCTTTCAAATAAAGGTAGAATTTTGCAAAACAAAATTTGAGTAAAATGCCACAAAATTTAGAAAATTGCTAGAAATGCTTTTGGAACAACTTTAAAAAAGTGCACTTGCTTTTTTACATTTTAGTGAATATTATTTAACGTTTTCCCAAAATTCTTGGTTTGTTTTGTCGCATTTTCACCAATAATTCTTATAGTTTTAAAACAAAGATCACCCTTTTCTAACATTTTCCCAAATCTTGTCACTATAGAAGTTACATTTTCAAGTTTTCATATTTTCATCAACTGCTGATGAATTTGCGCTGCTGAGTGTCAAAGTTCGTGTATTTTATCATGTATATAGATGGTTCACACATTCATCGACCCACATATACCCTGCATTTTGTCGTCTAATCCCCTCCTAATTACGAGGCTTAATTGGCGACTGGCTTAGTGTCAAACTTAAAACCTTCCTAAAAGACTTAAGAACGTTTTCTGCCCATAACGATCTTGCTTAATGGCGGCTTAAAAACAAAAATGTTTTTATAAGTACTAGATTTTTTTACTTTAATTTGACGCCCGTTTTTCTCGTTTCCCTAATGTCAATAACGCAGCTAATTAGGGCGTTTTAGGCGAAAAATTGCGAATGGCCAAATATCGGATTTTGCAGGAAAAGTCACAGCTGCCAAAACATTTTTGATTTTATATAAATATTTACAAACCAGAACGATCTTTGAGATTCTGTTACGGATGAAAATATCCCCAATAATTTTCAATACACAAAACCAAGAATTTGGGAGTAAACTTTACAAATTTTATCAAAAGTTTACCAAACATGCAATTCAGAGCACCTTTTTTAAAAAACGGTATCAAATGTGACAAAACTTGGAGAAACTAGGGAAACGCACTTCTAGAACAGGTATTTTCATAAAACCAAGCAAAATTGGTAGTACAATTGTTACAAATTTGGGATATATTTCAGTTTCGTAAATGTAAAACTCAAAAAAAAATAATGTGCATGATTTCCCATTTACATATTTATCTGTATTTTGAATTGGCAAAGTATTACGAAATATGGAAAATAAAATTATCATATTTTATTAATGCATCAAAATAAAAAAGCTTATCAAATATGGCAGTAACTGCTACTAAATTTGAAAACAGTGTAGCGTAAGGTGCACTTTCAATACACAAAACCAAGAATTTGGGGGGGGGGGGAACTACAAATTTCATCAAAAGTTTACCAAACATGCAATTCAGAGCATCTTTTTATAAAAACGTCGCTAAATAATTAAAATATGTTACAAAACTTGGAGAAACTTTAGGAAAAGGAACACTTTCTTATAACAATAAACATTTCCACAAAACAAACCAAAATTTGTAGTAGAAATGTTACAAACTTGGGCTATTAGTTTTTTTTAAAAACTATTTTTAGCGTATTTTAAACAGGGTAATCAACAGTTTAGAAAAAGGTGCACTTTCACTATTCACAAAACCAAGAATTTGGGGGGGGGGATTTTTAAATTTCATCAAAAGTTTACCAAATATATAAATCTGAGCACCTTTTCAAAAAAAAAAAAAACGTTGTCAAATACTTAAAAAAATGCTCATCACAATTCAAAGTAACTTTTACAAAACTACCAAAACCCACTAAAAAATGCAAATAACGTCCAAGATTTCCCATTTACATAATTATGTGTATTTTAAATTGCCAATTTTTGAAAATGGCGCATAAGGGGCTGGAGAACCCCTATCACAAGGGGTAAGATGATGTAAATTTCCCAGAGTATTAACTTGGCGTTATGGCGCATTTTCACGCTAAAATTAACGCTAATACAGGGTCGTCTTAGGGGGGCTTTGGGGGGTAAGGGTGTTCAAAGGGGAATGCTAGAAGCGAAATCGTAAACGTTTTGTCAACATCGTTAAAAATCCCTGGCTTATGGAGTTTTTAATGAAGGCCATAATAGTTTTAATCTGCTCCAGCTCATTAACGGGCTCAGACGTGATAACATTTGGCAATTTAAATTTATTGTGTTTTTTTATAGAAAAAACGTGATTAGGAGGAGACTGGAGAATGGCGATTGGAACGGAAGCGGAAACGAGTAGGAGGAGGAGAAGGAAGGGGATTTCCCCTTCAACACTCCGCTTATAAGGACCGCTTAAGACAAACGTTAATCCTTAGGCGAAATTGATTGTGAAAAAAAAAACCTATAAGGGGGTGTTGGATGAAACAATTGAATAAGGGGGGTAACCTGATTTTTCGATATTAATAAATCGGCCCAATTAATGACAAGAAAAAATGGATTACTGAGAAGATGGGGAATGAGTACATTAAAATGGAAGTATAGAATGAAAAATATATCCTTATTCAAGTATGGTACGGAAAATATATCCTGATGGAAGTATGGTATGAAAAACATATTTTTATGGAAGTATAGTATGAAAAATGTAACCTTATTGAAGTATGGTATGAAAAATATATCCTGACGGAAGTATAGTATGAAAAATATATCCTTAAGAAAGTGTGGCATGAAAAATATATACTTAAGGAAGTATACAGTAGATTGAAAAATGTATTCTTATGTAAGTATAGTACGAGAAATGCATCCTTATGGAAGTATAGTATGAAAAATATATCCTTATGGAAGTGTAACATGAAAAATATATACTTAAGTATACAGTAGATTGAAAAGTGTATCATCCTTGTGTAAGTATAGTACGAGAAATGCATCATTATGGAAGTATAGTATGAAAAATATATCCTTATGGAAGTATAGATGAAAAATATATCCTAATGGAAGTATAGTATGGGATATATATATATCATACTATATATATTCCAAAATATATATATATATCCTTATGGAACTATAGTATGAAAAATACATCCTTGTGGAAGTATAGTACGAAAAATATATCCTTATGGAAGTATAGTATGAAAAATATATCCTAATGGAAGTATAGTATGGGATATATA
>JAQGAF010004258.1:0-14870 GCA_034687865.1 Kryphioiulus occultus
TCCATTTGGGGGGGGGGGGGTGTTGAAATCAGATGACAAATACTGACACAGTGTATGACAATATTTCAACGTCCATGTTGCAAAAAGCTCCTATTTGCCTGTACTTTCTGAAGCAAGAAGCGTATGCAGGCGTCACCTTCTGTAGCAAAAGCTTCTATGCAGGCGCCATTTTATTGTAGCATAGCCTGTATTTCCAGGCGCCAGCAAGGTTATAAATTACGCCACGACAGGCCAGTAGATAGGGGTAATGAACGGCAACATGTTTTAATTCCTGCTTCCAGGCTATTATTTGAACTTTTGAGGCATTTCTTATTTGGCATTGAATTCACCGAATTCTTCTGGAACTCACATATTATAATACATGTACTGTATAATGTGTTGCACAGAAAAGGCCATGGCACAAAACGATCTGTGTTGGCTCACGCAGTGAGCGGCGTACCTTTAATCTTAACATGTCATAAAGTAATAAGTAATAATACAAATGCCATTGCGTGTCCGTCCAAATTACAGTCCAGGCTGCGCTTTTCCCTTTCAATTGTTTGTTTTCGGTCTTATCAAAAACTGTTCATCTAGAAAGCTTATTGCTGGCGACCGACTCGTTTATAGCTTATGGCTGCATGGTTAGGTACGGCGCTGCAGTCCCTAGCTGTCTTGCCCAAATTGCGGCTCCGGTACCCTATCATCATCATTATTTTGCTCTGTCCACAAAATGTAAACTAAATACATGGCGATGACTGAAATAAGGAGGGGTTTCGAGGCAGGGCACACACACAACACATGCAGCAAACATGAAAAACAAGACAGGGCTTAGCGTGGCGTGGGGGATGAAATTAGGGGATGAAATATTTATAAACTGTGGCCTAACTACCGATGGACAAAGGGGGTCCCCCTGGATCTAACAGGACCCTTTTTCCTGAAAGTTGGGCATTTTTATTAACAAATGCAAGGGTGCTGCCCTCTGGTTGACTCGGGCAATCGAAAATGGTCGATTGGCGATAAGGGGGATCAAGGGCTGTGCATAAACAACGTCCGATCGAGGATGGAGGGAGGCAGGGGTTCCCTATGGTCCCTACTCCCAAGCACAGAAAAACCTTTATCTAACGACCAATCATGAAATTTGCTTTAACTGCAGATAACTGTGGCAAAATGATCTTAACGCTATAAGATTTTAGTAGGATAATAGATAGGGGTGTAAAAATTATCAAAACAGTAATAAACAGGGCAGTAGAAATTGAATTTGTTGGCTATATGGTTTGAACTGTTCCAAAGACAACTTGAACATCTTCCCTGAAGGTTAACAAAAAAAATCTCCAAATTTGAAGTTTCAAGAATCGTTTCAAGCATAAGATCAGGGTTCCCCAGAGATGACATTTTCAACTTCCCTGACTTTTCCAGGTTTCAAAACAAATTTCCCTGAAACTCTGACCATTGAAAAGGGCAAAAATATGACATGCCAATGTAAGCAATACTATATTTACTGCTTATTACATACCGGTATTAACAGGAGATGGAACACAATACATACAGTATGCTGTATTCACAAGGATTTTAGACTACTTTTTTAATTTCTTTTACAGAATTGCTCGTCGTCTCTTGATTTTTGTGCTAAGCAATAACGAGCTATTCAAACCAACATGGGGAATCCTGTCAACCATCTCTAAAGCAAACCAAATATTGACTAAACTAATCATTGACCAAATTTGTTTGAATTCAGCAAACTTTTTATAAAAATTATATCAGAAATGACGTCGTTGTTGGAGAATTTTTTTTGCAAAACTGGATCACATAATGAATTTTTACAATGTTGTTAAAACAGCATTAGATATCACGTCATCATTTGTCCAACCCCTCACTTCCAGCATCATTCGACAGCATTAGGCTGACCCCCAACTAAGATGATATTAAAACTCCATATGAACATTTTAAAAACTCAGTTCAAAACTTGTACGAGCCAATTCCAAGAATTACTGAAGTTCAATTAAGAGGAAAAATACCAAATTATTTCATCCAATTCCAAGTTGGAATATCACGTCCAAGAGGGGGAAAGGGGGGTTGTCCAATTCGGTCGAAAATGGATCAGAGGAGGAAGGGGGGGGGGGTTAGCAGTCAAAAGACCACTGTTTCATGGACGTCGTTTATGCACAACCCCTGACTTCTATGCATTTTGGGAGAACGTACATCTCGCAATATCAGCATGTACAGAGAGTAAAAATTCACGTTGTTCATAATGGTAGGGCCAGGACGCGTAATGACGCTTGCATAGCCCAAATTATAGACCAAAGTCTTCTCGCCACACCCCTAAACCCACTCTGAGCAAAGCCAGTGTTTTCTCGTCCACCGAAATGTAATTTATGAAAATTGGACGCCCGTAGCCCTTTCTACTTCTACTTGTACGTGGTCCTGACACTCAGTGCAGGCGCCAGCGGGATGAATTATCAGATTCACGCCGATTTACCTGCAATTTCGCCCAGCGTGCCTCGTTTGCCTTTCCGGTACAAGGCGAAATAAACGATGGTACATGTACATGGGGATAGACGAAAAAATTCGTCCTATTTCGGCAATGCTCTCCATTACCACTTGCAAATTCGTCTTATTCTTCGTTATGTGCATTTGCATTTTTTCGCAGACTGTCCGTCAGGGGTAGCCATGGCCACTTCACCTCTTTAATCTTCATGCATCGAGCTGGTGCGTGCGATAAATGGCAAATAAAAATGATTTACGCCTCCTCAACGCTACGTTTGGCGTCTGTTTTTTCTTCTTATTTGCATGGCAAATTTAAGCTCGTGAACCATGCTTGACCTCGTATTATCAATCTTAACATTGCACCAGATAACGCCCAGCATCATTGGCTATGTAGTATACTATACCAGGGTTTCCCCAGAGATGAAATTTCATCTTCCCTGACTTTTCTTGGTTTTAAAAGAAATTTCCCTGACCACTTTGGTCATTGAAAATGCAAAAATATGACATTAGTAGCCAATGTAAGGAATGCTATATTTATTGCTTACTAAGCTTATATATAGGCTACTGTATAAACAGGGGATAAAACACATTTTCACGAGGAAACAGCCAATTTAATGTAGATTAGTTTTCGTAATGTCTTTTTCCAGAATTACTTTCCATTTCTTGATGTTTGTGATAAGCTGTAGGTAGCTATGTAAAATGTATTATAATTTGTTGAAGTTCCCTGACTTTTTCAAACTACGCTAATAAATAAATTTTCCCTGATATTTTCAGGTTTTTCAGGTTGGTAGTCGCCATGCGTTTGTCTGCTCTGTCGGGTATCCTGGTCTAGTCAAGGATGAGCCAACTGAGGTTCAGCCTGAGGAGAGCACCTGCCCTGTGATTGGCCTACTTTCGTTAGTTTTTAATTGCACCTGCCACACACGCCATGATTAAAAATGGTTAATGGTTCTCTCATTGTGAATACAAGTACTGTAGGACCCACCCTCTGCCATCAGACTTGATGTCAGATTTGGCTTGTATACCAATTTCAACCTTTGACCTTACAGAGATTTCGATTTTGTTCGTTACGTAATCGCTAAACTCCCTCAGAAGCATACAACCGATATGGGACGCAGCCCTTGTAACACAACAATGCTAATTGTTCAGTATGGAGTCATTGGAATGAGATAAGAAAAAAATACATACATGTACATGTAGGTTGCACGTTACATTTTGAGAAGTTTATCCATATTTCTGATGCAGACAACAAAATACCAGAAAATGCCGTGGAAAACGAACCTACATGTACCTGTACATGTACATTAAGTAGACAAAAACTGAAATCTCTCTGAAGACCCATGGATTCGTTTCCACGCCATTATCGTGTTTCCGGGGCACCCCCTACGAGGGGCTAGGGCTACTCCAGCCCTATTATGTATTGTATGTCCAGCTCATAATTTCTGTAAACAACTTATTCAATGGGAATCTTATTTCGCTCTTACAAAAGGCTAGTTTTCTCTTCCATTTTCTAAGACGTCAAACTGTCCGTCCTGGTCTACGTGGTTGGGTCCATTGTGTTTGGGCCTCCCTTCCTCGGATCCATGAATCCTACACTTAACGACAACAATAACACGTGGCGCAACAGCTGACGGACATCATCTTTTTATTTTCTCCAAGATACCCCAGGCCGTTTTCAATACTTATTTTCAATCTTTTGTCCCATTGTTTTTCCCCATCTAGATTTACAAAAGGACTGTCTGCGCCAGGCTGCTGACATCAGCATCGAAAACAGGAGAACCTTTGACCCCAATGCAAGCTGCCCCGTTTTACGCACATTCAACATCTGAAGCTATCCCCTATTACGCTCATTGGCCAATTAAGTTAAAGAAAAAATCATGAAAAATATCGAATTTTTTTTTTCCAAAAAAAAAAAATCATGTTCAGCTGATTTCCAGCAAACTCCTTGTCTTACTCGCATCGATTTGATGTAGAAAGGCTTACTGATTCCGCTATTGAACCCCTTTTGATACGACGTTTTCAAATAGAAGTATAAAGAATCAGAAAATTCTATAGACTGTATGCACGGATTGTTGTGATAGTTACTGAGTATAACGGATATACTTCGGATTATGCCCTACCCCAAACGTGCACAAAATAGTCATATTTGTCTAGTATGCAACATGTAGGGTGACTGGCCGAATCTTCAATTACAATGTAAATTTCCCTGAATTTTCCAGGTCTTCCAGAATATTTTTGGAAAATTTCCAGATAATTTAAAACAAATTTTACGAATTTGACGTGATTTTCAAGATTTTAATCTATTGAAGCAATTTATGCAGTGTTATATTCATGAACAAGGCAAGGAAAAGCGGAAAGTCTATAGAGCCACGAAATGATTGATTTTAGCCCACAATTTTGTAAAAAGAAATAATAATACTAATAATTACAGGAATGCCACAGACGAAATTTGAGAAAAATTACAATAAATAATGGATTTTTACGTGTTAATATTAATAACGGTGTGAACACTAGTGGTCTAAACTTCTAAATCTCACACGCTGCATGTTGGTGGACTTCTATTCATAACGATGTACTGTAAATGCTGTAGGAAACTTTTTGTTGAAAAATGTCAACCATAATACTTGATAGTAACTAGCCAACTACAATATTAATTATTTGCGATCGCTGCGAGCCAATTTGTTTAACACCAATTAGCTGAAATAATGGATTTTAGGTATGTTTTATTGGATTTTCCATAAGAAATATTAGGAAATGTTAATGATAATAAAAACGCCACCGGCAACATTTTTAGAAAAAGCAGATCACAATTCCAGCTTTTCTAACGCATTTCTGAGAGATCAAAATTGATGTGCCATAACAAATCTCCCTTACTTTTCCAGGTTTTCCAGGCGGCCAGTCACCCTGGTGGAGGGGGCCCAAGCAAGCATGGAACGATGTGTTTATAAAAAGCAGGTGAAAAACCGGTTTCCCAGAGATACGGGATTTGAAATGGCCGCCTGCAGGCACGTAACATCAATTTCTATTCCCCATGCACATGCATGGTTTTATCTCGTAAATTCACCGAATATAATAGACCGCGCTTCGAATTGCTGCAGCTTTTTGTGGTTGTCACTAGAGTAGACGCATCGTCTGTGCATGCATTAGACAAAGAATTTCGGGATTTTATGGTTGCCATTTTTTATATTAAAAATTATCTCGTAAAGAATCGCCTATGCGGGGCACGCATATATCATAAGCAATGCCGCATAACGAGGCAATGCATGCTCCAAGAAGCCCCCAAATTACGACACTTCAGCTTATTTATGGTGAGAAGGCATCTAACATGAAGAAGCTTATTGGAGTCCTTTATCTCCATTAATTTGCCAAAATTACTTTTTCAATGTTGGCCGATAACTAACTACACAATTGCAATGATCACGTTTTAGCCATTCTGTTTCCCTTTTTTTTCCCAAAATGATGCCTCCTTTTTACATTTATATGTACCAGCTTGTTTCTCTTAAAAACTTTGCTACATACTGTACAGTATTTCAACACTTAAGTTGAAGATCGACTCACCCTTTTTTGTAAGCAGCAAGAGAATTAATCTCTACTTAAAATGGTTTAATTGGTCTGCATCAATGCTTCCCAAACTTTGTATACCTAAATATCCCTTATCAAAGTGTCCTTGTTACCCAATTCAGGCAAAATATCGAGGAAAAGATTCATTATATTATCAGCAAAAAATGATTTAAACCAATAATAAATATTGGATATATCACAGAATAGTCCCAGCTCCAAAATATGCACACCACATTTATATTTGTACATCCTACTTGTCCATTATACAAGAGTGACATCTGTCCTACAGTAGCTGTCGCAATTTATCCTTTTTTTTGCTTTTTGTGTGTTTTTGTACAGTTTGTGCCTATAAGCAGACCTAAACAAAACTAAAAAACGCATTTTCTTTATTTAGCTGCCCAAAAGTCAGGCAATCACTGCCGAGTCATTAGGAGAAGCCCACTTGCTGGTGGTGTCGGTAACGGAGCAGGGACTATTATGTAGGAGTGGCTAAATATTTGTTAGATAGAGTATCGGTACACACTGACTAACCACTTTTTTTTTCCGAGTATTCCTTATACTGTACATGTACATGTACTACACTTTCACGGTAGATTTTACAGAGAACCCCAAGATATGGCATTTTCAAACTTCCCAGATCTTTCCAATTTTTAAAACAATTTTCCCTGACCCCTGAAAACGTAAAAATACAATATAATGTAAGCCATTATAATGAATTCTATATTTATTGCTCACGTTATATAAACATGAGATAAAACAAATTTTCATAAACAGCAAACTTTAATCTCGATTAGTCTTTTTCTAAATTGCCAACTGCTTGTTATCTCTTGCTTTTTGAGTTAACCAATAAACACGTAATATTATTGATTCTTTGAATTTCCCTGACTTTTTGAAAGGAAATGCATTTTCCCGGACTTTCCAGACTTTTCCAATTTCAGGTTTTCCAGGTCTGGAGGAACCCTGTTTAATGCTTATTCAGAGGTACATACATGTATATGTCATTACCCAATTAGTTAAAAGAAAAACAACTTTTACCCTATTTCTGGATGATTTACCCAGGTTGCATGAACAAAGCATGCAAGGGTAATAAAATCGGGCAGGTCGAAAAGCAACGTGCCATACCAAACGTTCAAATCTTCTTCGCATTTTCGCTATTTGGCTAATATTTCAGCTCCACAATCGTTATCTCGACGTTACCAAGTTGGCAGAAGAGATCAAAAGAAAAGCCCGACTGATATCAAGTGCACGGAAATAAAAAACACGTCCGACCCTGGAATAATTTATATACGTTTGCACGAACTTTCATAAACCTTATAAGCCGCCCCGCTTCCCCCATCATATATTAATAATTCGGACTGTTTTAATACCTGGGTGCAGTGACAGGTGTGCTTTCAGGATAGGAGAAGTAAGCCTTTCAGCAAACAAACGGATCAAACGAAATAATCCCTGGCTTTGCCCGTGTAACGTTTAACCGTTGCATTAATCAATAAAACTGAGGGATTAGATTGGCACTGCAGGTGACGTCGGAGAAAGTCAGCCAGACTGGATGTATTATGCAACGAGGGATTTGCCAAATTCCGCACAAATGAACTAAATAGCCCTGACCAAAGAGAGAATTAACTCCAGGGTCGAGAACCTTTCCATGAAGCTCAAACTGTTATTTTTCTAGCATGGAATTTATAAGTCTAACATCTTCTGATCAGCTATTTGATGATAGTCAAGATGTTGTCACATCCAATCTCCCAAGCGTGGATCTTGCAAGGTGTTTATAACAATTTCCCTTACTTTTCCAGGCTTTAAAACAAATTTCCCTGACCACGGAAAATGCAAAAATACGACATGCCATGGAAATTTTCAGGAGGAAATTTTCACGAGGGAACTATAAATTTCGACAGGGCTCCCACTGAAGTTCACAAGTCGATTTTCCTGACATTTTTCAAAAAAAAATAAGAAAAACGGTGGATTTTATCCAAATTTCTACCAGACCATTGCACCAATTCCCTGTTAGATAACTTTTTTTTTTCTAAATTTCGTTTACAGAATTGCTTGTCATCTCGATTTTGGTACTAACCAATAACTATAGCTACGCAAAACTGTTATTGACTTGTTGAATTTCCCTGACTTTTTCAAAGTAAATCAATTTTCCCTGACGTTTCCATATTTTCCAGGTCTGGGTGAACCCTGATAAAGCAAATGACAGGTTGCACCAGAAACCTAATCCCTGCCTGGCGCCGCCCCGAAAAACACCAAAAGTGTATTCTTAGACTTCAAGAAAATGCCATTCATCTACTTTGGTAGATGCCGGTCCGAACTTAAAAAAGTCAAAAGTTGTAAAAGTTTAATTGCCAGGCAAGGCAGCAAGTCGAAAAAAGTGGGTGATGAAAGTGAGGCTGCGAGCCAATTCCTACGGTTCAGGGAAATCCCCTTCTGCTAGTCAGCGATACATTTTATTGGATCCAAACCGCCGCTTATAAAACATTTAAATTTGCGCGTATAAAAATGTTGAAGGTTTTATATGTCATCCTTCTCGATTTTTTTCAGGGTGGCAGCTACATTAGCGCGCTGGGAAAAAGACCCAATTTATTTCAAGTGGCGCCGAAACCTGCATGCATTCGCCCCAATTACCAAATTTAAGATCGAACGCAATATCTAATAACCGACTGGAAACAAATTACCAAATTTCGTTCAGTTACAAACCAGACAATAAGGCGTAAAGAAAATCTTAGGTTTTTGACGTAAAACCATTGTGCATTCGAGTAGTTGTTAAAACAAAATGCATTCTGGAACCTGACAGTTTCGAATGCATTTCTTAACGTAATGAATTAACGTAAGTAATGAACGTATTGCAATGAATTTTTACGCTGGATTTAATTTTGTTCAATTTTTCACTTTTTTACACTGGTCACGTCCCTGCTATTTGCAAGCAGACTGGAGTTCTTAGGTCGTCTACGCATAGCACTGAATTCAGGCTTCCAGTTTTCAAAATGTCATCAAGATCTGCCCCCACCCCAAGAATTTAACTGATTGCCAGGCAGAACGAGTAAAACGACATACGGTTGCATAGTTACTTTTATAGCCCCAACCTTGCCGGCGATAAGACAAGGCTCATTTCGTATAAAAAGACAATAAAAGTTATATATGGAAAAAGGATTTCTGAGAAACGACCCCACGCATTACGGGCCGAAGCTACCTGAAATTAAAACGGCACGAGAAGAATATTTTCATACCTCCAACTCCCAAGATCCGAAACGTCCCATCTCGAGGAACCACTTTTTGGGGCAGCTTTTTTTGCTTTTTTGCTGTTCTGGCTGCAGCGGCGAAACATGACGTGACCTACAAAGAGAAATAGTTTTGAAAGTGGGGATATAAATTTCACGAAAATAATTTCAAAGTTTGGACGACCGAAAAAAAAAATGAAATAAAAATGCCTTTCAACTTCTGTGCCTCTGCATCATTATAATACGAGTAGTTTGCATGCACGTAGCCCGTAAAAAATCCTTTATCTATTTTATGAGGCTTATTAATTAGCCTACGCAGCAACCCTAACGAGATGGCAATAGCGAATGTCCCTAGGGGGGCACCTCATATTTTGAGATTTCATTCGTGGCCGAATAAAAAGACAAGGGTTTGGGAGGCCATTGAAGGAATACGACCCCCGCATTACGACTTAGTAAAAAGGTTGGGATGACATCGATTGATCCCCCCTGAAGGGGTAATACATGGTAGGGTCTTGGTCGAAGATTGGCCTCGTTTTATGACACTTGCAGTTGGCGACTACCATAAAATCCATCCAACTGTTGTAAAACTAGGCTTAGTTTGGCCAACATTACTTTATGTGTATATTAGGGGGTCATTCGACGGGTCATAAACAGGGGCGGGCCATTCTGTCTCATCTTCCCATCTGAGCCGAAAGAACCTCGAGAACTGTTTGCCAATGTCAACCGAGACCATCTGGGCTTAGCGAAAGACAAACACAGAAAATTGCATTTCTGGGCCTTATCAAACGTGATCTATCAAACGAAAACCTTAATCAGAAGCAAAGAAGGTAAAACAACTAAAACTGAGTTTCCAAACAGACCCTTCAAACAGTAGGACAGTAAGCAGCATTCCAGAAATAGACAACAAACTAAGGCCACGAACCCAAATTGTATTTGAAAAACTCAATAAAACGTCAAGAAAAACTTACGTTTTTGGCGTAAAACTCTTCGTAATGTGCATTAGAGCAGGTGTTAAAACAAAATGCATTCTAGGAAAGACGGTTTCGGATGCATTTTTAACGTGATGCATTATGGCCACCATGCACGATTTCGAATGCATTTTTTTAAAGGTTAAAGTTGCTCCGTAAAGTTTAAATGACATGTGATGTCGGGTGAATAGAAAATATGTACCAATTGTCTTACTTGAGACAAAACAGTAGAATTGGCTAGTAATTAGCATTTTACGCAACCTTGGAAAAACGCGGTAGTTTTCTACCTAAAATGGAATCTCACGTTCCACGTTTACCACCATCTCGCGCATGATCACGTGACTCATTTCGACGAATCAACTCTCTAGCATTTGAGCGGCAAATTCAAACACCAAAAATCCAAACAGAACCCTGACCTTCAATGTATTATCACAAGTACTCCAGTGAAGTGTAAATAAATATAGGGATTAAGGTTAAGAAATGTTGGTTTTTGACAAGGACGATCTAACCTTCTATCGTATTGGAAAATAAGATTTGTAACGTCAAACCATTTGTTACAGTTAGATTTTTGTGCAAAAAAACTAACTGGTAGTTATTTTTAATAAGCGATTTAATAACTGGTGCATCCTGCCGTTAGGATCGAATAAACCCAGTCGTGTGTTCCCCTACTCATCCGCTAGTTGTGATTCACCTGCGCGAATATCGATAACAAATAAATCAACTACACATGAATTATCAACAAATGCTTTTAGCTGTATTTTCATTTTTTGTAAAGATAAAAAAGAGCTGCAAGTATACATGTATCGTATATGGAATTTCAGTCAAAAAGATGAATGAACAACATCATGAGTCAACCAGGAACTGCGTGAATAGAGAAATTTTAGACATACACTGCAATGTCCTCAAATATAGAACAATATAAGGCTGCCCCATTATTATTGATTTTTTTTTCGGTGGAAACGGCTGCTTTTTTGACATTAAAATGCGTTTCGCATCAGTGCAGGCAGACATCAGAATATTTATTAGATCTCACTGTTTCCAACGTTTGTTTGCTTTGTAGAACATGGTAGCAAATGCAAGTTTCAAAGGGGGTCAATGGGTTTTCATTTCACCACATAATTAAAATCCAGTTAAGTTATTGTTTTCGGTACGATTTTTTTCACCTGCATACTGTACCATAAACATAAATTTGCTTGCTGAGAAAACGAGGCAACTGAGGTAACATTTTCTTAAATATTGAAGTATCGCAGCATAAATTATGCATTGGGTGGACTTTTCGATTACTTAATATTGCAGGCTCATTCATCACTCTTAAAGAATAAGAGGAGAAAAGGGTGTTATGCTATTGCTAGGGTCCCTTAAAAGGAATAAATGGAAAGTAGTGTATTAGAAAAAAAATTAAATACTTAAAATATTGCATCTCAACCTTAACTTTCCTGTTAATAATCCCTTTCAAATTAAGGAACCCTGTAATGCAGAAAAAAAAACTTTTCTCCAACTTTAATTTTTAGAATTTATATTAAGGCATGTTGTGCCACCAGCATCAAGTACAACGAGAAAATATTTAATAAAGTTTTCATAAAATAAACATTATGGCAAAATCATCTAATGCGATGACCTCATCGATTGGGATAAAGGTTGATTAATTATTGTTCAGAACATGTGATAGGATTTTGTTAGGTTCTGAAAAGGAAAACATTTTACGCATAAATTAAACTGTGCTTATCAACATTCGTGATAATATACCGAGTGTTCAAAAAGCATTTGAAGCAGAAAAATCCTTTTAAAATTTTCCGTTCAGATAAGTATTGAG
This sequence comes from Kryphioiulus occultus, assembly GCA_034687865.1. Classification (NCBI taxonomy): domain Eukaryota; kingdom Metazoa; phylum Arthropoda; class Diplopoda; order Julida; family Julidae; genus Kryphioiulus; species Kryphioiulus occultus. The sequence goes on from JAQGAF010004258.1 coordinate 12,024, forward strand.
TGACTCATTTCTTTCCCAGCCAACGACAACAGTCGAAATTCCAATTGGAAACAAATTGCCGGATCTGGCTCGTATAAACACAAACTATATATAAAAGTCAGAACAAATATTTACAAATGATAAATATTTACATATTCACAACGCAAATGTACAAGAACAGATTCCGTCTGGGACCAGACCCAAACCTCTTTTTAAAATTACAGGGTGCTCGATTCGAATGGAACATCAGGGTTTCCTACACCCGTTAACTAATTTTGCGACAAAACCCGAAATTCCACTTACACGAAACACCCTGCATTAGACAAGACCTGTGGGCGCAGGCTTGCATAGGTAAATGTAACTCTTTCAGTTACCAGTTGCTTTCAATGTTCTAAAAGGTCTTTCCAATCAAAAGCACGAAAAATTATTTCGTGGAACGTAAACTTTGAAATGCTCAGGTTGACGACCAATGAAATGCAGGCCTTGCTCAAATGATCCTAGAAACTGAGTATTTTCCCTTGCTGCAAAACGACCAAATTCTCATCCTTATAAAGGCACGAGAGGTTGCTCTTTTATCATAAGCAGATTTTTCGACAGGCAAGACAAAACACTTGGGGAATTCGGTCAAAAATGGGTTGTGATGGCGAGCACGTACATGTACAGGGTTCTCCCTAAATGAAATTTTCAACTTCCCCGGGTTTTACAACAAATTTCCCTGACTACCCAGACCACTGAAGATGCAAAAATGACATGCTGATGTCAGGAATGTTATACTTATTCTTATTATAAACAGGAGATAGAAAATATTCATAAAGAAACTGGAAATTTCGATTAGCCTTTTTTAAAATTGACAATTTTGTTATTAATTTCGTTCCTCACTTGACATTTGTATTAACCTTTGTTGTTCGTATTGCAAATTCCATTTACTTTTTAATTTTTTGCAAAACTAGATAACAAATGATGAATTTTAACCCAAAATTTTATTTTGCGAATCAATCCCCTATCATGTTCCTAATGTAAATTTCGTAACTTCTCCACGACTTTTCAATGACTTTTTATGACATCAAGAATATGGGGCCGTTCAATTTAAATTCAATTCATCATTTGCCAGCTAATTTTTTTCTCAAAACAACATGTCAAATGATGAACTGAATTGAATGTTTCTCTGCTCTAGTGATGACACGAATAGATCCAAACGACGAATCTTAAAACGAATTTAGATGACCTGAATTTAATTTCATGACTTTTTCATGGCCTGAATTTCATTTCATGAATTTTCCATGACCTGTAGGTACCCTGTTATTTCCCTGACAATTCCATGTTTCCCAGGTGTCAGGGATGAACCCTTACGTGCTTTTATACACGTACGTTCATGTCCAAAATCCCTAAGCCTATGCTCCTGCCGGTTGAAAAATCTGTCCAATGTCTGAAATTCGCGTGCTTTGAGCAAATGCTGGAAACCATGCCTAGACAACATTTAACCCTTCTTATTCATCACAGTTTATACCCTGGACACGTGGCTCTTCTTGGTGGCCTTCCTCCCCGCCTGTCCTTGTCCCTGCTGCCTTTGGAGTCTCTGTTGCATGGGCACCTCCCTGATGAGTTGCTGGTTGAGCAGCTGCTGTGATGTCGGAGCCGTTGGCCTGGGGCCCTGCATGATCTGCTGTCTGGGCATGGGGTTTAGGGGCGCCATGAGGGCCGCGTTGATGTGCAGTGCCTTGCGGTCTTGTCGCCTGCGACCCCCGCACCTGTATCGCAGGAAGTCCCTCCACGAGTGCCACGTCTTTGAGGACCATATCCAGACCCCGCTGGTGATGCCGACTATGAGGGACATGAAGACCTTGAGCATGAAGACCTCGACGCTGGGCACAGAATGTCTCAGCTGGCACTGTCTCCCGGCGTCGCACTCGAGTCCAGCGACGACGGCCAGCGCCCTCCAGCGTTGGAAGTTGTGTCTCTCGTAGAGGTGGCACGCTAGGACGCAAAGGGCCGGCAGGGTGTAGAGGGCCGAGAAGACGCCAATGCGGAGCATGAGTTTCTCCAGAGTGTCAATGTTCTTGCCGCCGTGCTTCATGACCCGCCTGATGCGGAAAAGGGCCACGAAGCCCAGGAGGAGGAAGAGGACACCCAGGGCTGCATAGACGCTGAGTGGCGCCACCACGAAGGCGGTGAGAGCGTCGACGTCCTGGTTGCCGACGTAACATAGCCCGGTCAATTCATCGCCGTCAACTCGCCGCAGGGTAAGCGCGGCTATGGTCTGGGCTGCTGGGAGGCCCCATGCCGCCACGTGGAAGTGTGTGCCCCATGCTTCGATGGCTTCATGGCCCCACTTGCGGCCTGCGGAAAGGAACCAGGTGAGGGTGAGTATGACCCACCAGACGCTGGCTGCCATGCCGAAATAGTACAGGAGTAGGAAGACAACAACGCACGGTGTGCTGTCGAGGCCTTCCAGGATGACGTGGCTGGCGGCCCTATCGCAGGCCACCGCCCTGGGTCCCACAACCAGCCTGACCACGAATGCCGAGCTGTAGACCAGGCAGCACATGGACAGGAAGACGATGGGACGTTCGGGGTACCGGAATCGCTGGGTGTCAATGGCGAAAGTTAGGGCAGTGAAGAGCGTGGACAGGAAGCAGAGCACGGACCAGAAGGCCATCCAGACCTCGGCGAAGTCCTTGTCCTCGCGACGGAAGTAGGCGTCGGCTCCGCAGCGGGGTGCGCAGGCTGGGCGCCCCCTGGCGTCGTCGACCAACAGGAAGCGGCTTTTGGCGCAGGGGATGGCGGCCTGGTGTTGGTCCTGTCGGGGGTGAGGGTAGGTGGGGTAGTGGGGGTGGGGCGGCTTGGTGGGGGGCTGGAATCGCGGGGGGT
>JAQGAF010004259.1:0-14865 GCA_034687865.1 Kryphioiulus occultus
CCAACAGAAACCAACAACACCTCATACGACCATCATTTTCCCACATCGAAACCAACATTCCCAACAATTCCCAACATGCTGGGACCAACATTCACGAACACTGGGGCTTTGCTAACTACACGTGCTTTACATGGATAATGCATCATTTGGAGAATCTGGAAATGGTGTGTGTGGTTGGGGGGGGGTGTCTAAAAATCACAAAAAATTGCTGACATAATGTAAACATCCCCAACAACCTTTAAAACCCTGGTCTAAGTCGTGTCTCCATTTATCAATTGCAGATGCCCGAATCCACCGCTGCCCTCCAGGCGCCACGCGCCACGCCATGACCGGAAGCACCCGGGCCCCCTCTGCCGGCCGCGCCTAGCCCGATGCGAGTGCCATGAGGCTGCGCCCCGCGCGCCGGAAGCGCCGCCCCGCCCATGCGCGCAGCGGTCCTGGCGCTCAGCGCCATGGCGGCCAACGCCAGCTGTGAGAACGCCACGGAGGAGGCGCCTCTGGAGGAGGACGATCAGTTTTTCCAGTTCGTCACTTCCGGCGTGCTCATCACGGCCATCGGGCTCATGGGCCTGGCTGGAAACGCCCTGTCCATCGTGGTGCTCTCCAGCCCTCCCATGCGCTCCTCCATCAACTGCTGTCTCATCGGCCTGGCCTCCTTCGACATCCTGGTGCTGCTCACCGCAATCCTCATGTTCGGACTTTGTGCCCTTTGCCGCTACCTGCCCTCTTGCGACGCCTATAATACGGCGGTGCATCCCTACATCGTGCCCTTCGTCTACCCATTGGGCATGATTGCCCAGACCGGCTCAGTGTGGGTCACGGTTGTGGTCACCGTGGAACGCTTCGTGGCCGTGTGCCTGCCGCTGAGGGCCCGGTCGCTGTGCACCTACGGCAGAGCCCGGGTGTACATCCTGGCCATCGGGGTTTTCTCCATCGCCTACAACGTTCCCCGCTTCTTGGAGGTAGCCCTGGTGGAGGGTTTCGACGAACACCGCAACCGTACCGTGGTCAGCGCACAACCATCCGAACTCAGGTCGCAGCCATCCTACATCAACGTCTACATCAACGGCATGTACCTGGTGGTCATGTACTTCGTGCCCTTCACCCTGTTGGCGGTCCTCAACAGCGTCATCTGGGTACGGGTGCGGCAGGCTAACCGGGAACGGCAGAACCTAAGCCGGCTGCAGCGCAAGGAGATGAGTCTGGCCATAATGCTCTTCTGCGTTGTCGTTGTCTTCTTCATGTGCAACGTGCTGGCGCTGGTCATCAACGTGCTGGAGGTGGGATTCGACTTCATGGACGAGGACCTGACCGCATCCAGCAACCTCTTGGTCACCATCAACTCGTCCGTCAACTTCGTCATCTACTGCATTTTTGGCCAGAAGTTTCGCCGCATCCTCCTACGGACCATGTGCGCATGCTGCCCCGGAAAGGTGCGGCGGGCACGCGGGGAGATGGAGGAGAGCTGCGCCTACCCCGTCAGCAGCGCTTGCGCCACTCAGGAGACACGGCCACTCATGCACTACAACGGCAATGGGCACGGAGTCTCCGTCAGGGTCACGGCCGCCACCGACGTGGACGCCGCCGACAAGAACGGGTCTGCGTCATCCATCAGCCGCATGGAGACAACACGGCCTACCGTACCCGTCAACAGTATTAAGCTGAGCAACTCTTGTAGGCGGCCGTTCTCAAGGCGCATCATCGCTAACAAGCTGGAGATGCCGGACTGAGCGGGAGGCTTTCCCGAGGGGGTTTTGAGAGCTGGGGACTCTTCAAATATGACGTTGTCCGGTGTCAGTCTGGTTTTGTGAAATTTTTTGTGGTGATTGACGGGCTTTGGTCCCAAATGCTATTTAACGTGCGTGGAAAAGTGTGGAATGAGCCGTGTACTACTTTGAGCAAGTTTGTTTGCAAAAACACATAGCGCCAGCAATTGATCGCAAGGCGGTTTATCGCCTGAATTAAATTTGGCAAACTTTAGTTCTAGCTTGTTGAGCTTGACTTAGAACTCGAGTTCGAACACCATTTAGAACTTGTGCGTGATATTTAAGTTCGAACTTGAGTTCTAGTTGTTGAGCTCAACTTGAGTTCGATATCAAGTTTGAACTGATTTTCGAAGTCGATCTCAAGTGCGAACTTGAGTCGAAGTTGAGGTTGACAAGTTAGAAGTTGAGTCGAAGTTGAGATTGATAAATTCGAAGTCGTGTTCGTACTGGAGTTTGAAGTCGCGTTCGAACTGGAGTTCGAAAGCGATCTGGAACTTGAGTTCGAAGTCGAGTTCGTACTGGTGTTCGAAGTCGATCTCAAGAGTGAACTTGAGTAGAAGTTGAGTCGTGGTTGAGGTTGACAAGTTCGAAATCGAGTTGAGGTTGACAAGTTCGAAGTCGGGTTCGAAATGGTGTTCGAAGGCGCTCTGAAACTTCAGTTCGAAGTAGCATTCGAACTGGTGTTCGAAGTCGCGTTCGAAGTCGATCTTAAGTTCGAATTTGAGTCGAAGTTAAGGTTGACAAGTTCGAACTTGAGTCGAAGTTGAGGTTGACAAGATCGAAGTTGAGTTCGAACTGGTGTTCGAAGTCGATCTCAAGTTCGAACTGGTGTTCGAAGTCGATCTCAAGTTCGAACTGGTGTTCGAAGTCGATCTCAAGTTCGAACTTGAGTTCGCGCAGCAGTTCGAACAGTTATCCTAACCTTAATCAATCTAACCCATAAATTAAATTTAATTAGTTTTTATTCTGGCGATGTAATTATTCTAGGCGATAAATTGTCCCGTGATAAATGGCTTCCACACAGGGCTTTTGGCAGCATGAAAGCTGGCCGTCTACCTATATTAAAGCTATTGGATGTTAGCTTGAGTTGCAACCTACTTTATTGAGTTTTTTAAAAATTGAATTTGTTTATTTTGGCAATACCATAACTCAGGGAAGCATTACATTGAAAATAGTATTAATTATACATGTTTAATTAATAATATATAATTCGAAGTGAGTATGGAAGTCTGTTAATAGTATCTTTATGGTGATCACTGGTCATTATTTCGTTATTTTGTAATTTGAATACAGTATATGTACTCTATATGGGACATGTGAAGAACCCTACCATTTAGGGGTGGCCCAATTGTGGAGGGCTCATTTCCACAATTTGTGTGCACTATACACAACATTTTTAACTAAAAGCTGCCTATTAGTGCAACAATTTTTACAAAATCAGACTGCCAATTGACAATGTTTCATTTGTTAGCCGTGCAACAGGAGAGTCGGTGGCTCATGCTCCATCAGCGGTGAGAATGGGCTGCTGATGGTCTCATCATGAGGTGGTGTTGTCTGGCCAATGTTGGTCGGAAGCCTGGACAATGGTGCCCATATTTGGGCCTGATCAGCGTGACCATGTCAGCGTTGATCATAAGGGACAGCTTTGTCCATATGTCGCTGTTGGTGGTCAGGTCAACAATGACCAAATGTACCCAGGACAGTTTTGTCCATCTAAACGTTGCCCATGTGTAGTATTGTAAGGTTGTCCGTATCTGGCCATCTAAACATTGTCCGTATGTGACCAGGGCAGTGCTGTCCTTATTTGGCCTGGTCAGAATTGGCATCATTGCCAATTTCAGATATGGGAATACATGGCACCATGTGCATAATTTTTGGTTTCAAGTTGAATCAGATGATTTTTTACAGGAAATGGCTGGCAAGTTGGTTAGTTGGTGGGTTGAAGAAGTGTAAACAGTGACAAAGAAGAATCCTTATTCACTCCACAATCCTCGAAATTAAATCACAACAAGCAATAGGTTTAAAAATAGCCCTTTTTAAAGATTGTTTGTGGATTTGCTTTACATTGTGCCCTGCTCCATATGTGAACAGTATACTGTACTTATTTCAACCCCACATACCCGCATTCGTATTTATTATTTATGTTTTTTTTGTGTTTAACCTAACCTAACAACGTGATTTCTGATTTAGCTGCCCCTAACTCCCTGGCAAACACTGCTCACTTACGAGCTGTTAGGAGATGCCAACTTTCTCATATTGCGTATGCTGGAGCAGGGCATAATGCTAAGTACATTCCCGTTTTTTTAGACATCAAGACCTCTTGATGTCTAACATCACATAATCAGGTTTATTGACAAACTTCACTTATTTGGAAATGTTTATTGACAAACTTCCCTTATTTGAAAATTTTAAATGTTTATGCTCTGACTAGAGCGCCAGGAGAATCAAAAAAGGCAATTCTGTCACGTTTTTCATCTTCTTGTGGTCACCAAAGTCAGATCTCTCCAGGGACCTTCGCAGATGTTGCTTGTTTCACAGAGTGCCGTCTTTTCCCCTCGTTTTCTCGATTTGTTTTATCACGTTGCGAGTCCAGATTGCTTTTAAAGTTAATTTTGCGGATTGGTTTGCTGACCAAAAAGCATTTCAAGCGGATTAGCTGCACGCCTTCTATCCCTTCAGCCACTCCGGATGACCGCTGCACAACTGACCGGAAATCAAATGCTCCCTTGTTAAGTCTCCCAGTGTGCTCGGTTTGTTTGCCGTTATTCGGAGGCCACAAAACGACGTCATTGCCAGCAAATTTGGGCATTTGGTCGACATTCTTAATTTGGCGAAAACTTGACAAGGTGTCGCTGCTAGCAATTGAGAAAAGGCTTACTGTCGCTTTTGGTGACACCCTTAATTCATTTCTATTTGATTGGATAGAATTTTGTCGAAATAAGTAAGGCAAAAGCGTATATTTTTCTTCTTGGTTATTTGCTCAGCAAAGCGAATTTCAGCATCGCATTTAAGTGCTTGAGGGGAAACTGCAGCAAACTTGGTAATATTTGCAGATTAGACTTTCATGTAGAAATCTGAAGAGCTGCTTATTGTCGTCACTAGATGGCAGCACCGTCAGGAACCACCATAATCTTGTTTTTCCCACCCTTAATTTGCATTGAATGAAAATGAATCTGGTTGTGTGAGTCAACCCACCGGAAGCTTCAAATGGACATCGAGCACTTCCGTCCCACTTTAGCAGGATGCCCAAAAACGGGGCCCATGACAGACACATTTGGCACCAGATTGTTGTTTACTAATCACTCGATTTGTTTCCAAGCAACCGCCTCAGCAGTGCATCTCTATCAGATTCCCCCTTAGGTTTATTTGCAAGTTTAATTGGCCAACACTCATTTACCCCAATTACTGACTAATTAGCTTGAAATACGCTTGCAAAATGGGACCCTCGAAGCGGAAGGAGGTTAATTAATGGGTTGCCAGAGAGGCCGTTTTCAGCTTTTGTGTGCGATTTGATGGCTCGTTTTGTCAGATATACAGTGGTCGTATTTATGGACGATTTAGCCGTCCATTAACGATCGGTAAATGACTTGTTCATAATTTGACGAGCGACAAATAACGGTCCGTTCACCCCGCATTGACAAGCTACTTTAACGGGCTGTTAATGTTTGTAAAACCTCAGTGATGATCGATTATACATGCCCTTTCATCGCTGTTATCAACCCCTTATTAACGAGTCGTTAAATTATAATTACGCCATTGTCTTTCACTTAGGTACGGTTACACCCTCAGCCCTCAAAAGTTAACCAAAACCCAAGGTAAACCTCTGGTTACCTAATAAAAGCATTGCACCACAGAAAATTAGCTGCTAACCATGAGTTACCATGAGCTAATAGCCAGGGATAACCTATGGTTTTAACAAGGAAGCAGATGGATACTGATCAAGAAATGTGAAGTCCATGTGGCAGCCATTTTGGTTTAAATGCAGTATTCCCAGAATTCCTAGCTTCAACAAGTTATCTGAAGGTTTATTATTGCCTGTAACTCGTGGTTATAGGAATCCTCAGGATATCTAATATATCATTAAACCTACAATGGTGCAACTTGGCCTCAATCTCTAATTAAATGAACTTTTGGCATATTCGGTTCTTTGGAATTTTATAAAGTGACGAGTTGCCAATTTCTATAGTGGGTAGGTACACAAAGTCAGTTTCCGTGTGAGGAAGTACCCAATTAGTTTTCAGAAAATACCATTAATGACTCGTTTTAAATTTCAACTCATTTCCAGTAATTGCTTTTCAAACGTGAGAAGAAGTACCACGATCAATCACTATGACAGTTATTTTGTAGGATAATGCTTACATTAGTAAGTGTCAAAATGTCACAAAAGTTATAAGTCTCATAAGTATCAAAAATCTGGTAAATATAATAAGTCTGGCAAGTCTCATGATCAGTTTTAATTTTCAGCTTATGTCATGTGATTATTGTTATGTTATAAGTCTATGATATGTTATGTTATAAGTTATGAGTCTCATAAGTATCATAAGTCTGTCAAGTCTCATGAACAGTTCTAAATTTCTACTTATTTCAAGTTATTATTTTTAAAAAATGAAAAGAATAACACGATCAATCACGATGTGAATTATTTCGTAGAATCATGCCTGCATAATTTTTGACTTAAATCCTACAATTTCTCATAAGTCATAAGTATCATTAGCTCTAATGATCAGTTTTAAATTTATTTTCATTTCTAGTGATTATTTTTTTAAACTGATAAGTATCATGATCAATCACTATAAGAATGAGTAGGGTCATAATTATCTGCATAATTTTAGTCCTACAATTTCTCACAAGTTGTAAGTCTCATGAGCAATTATAAATTTCTCCTAAACTGTACTTCAAATGATTAATTTTTAAAGTGATAAAAATATCACGATCAATCACTATGAGAATTATTTAATATGACAGTAAGCCTTTTCAAACTCCGGCTTCGTGGCCGTCTTGTGACCAGCCCTTAAGATTTTGCAAAATATTTTGGCAAATCCCAAGCTACCAATGGACACTGGTCATTGTCGAGATTGAAATCCTAATGTACAAACCGAGCACATTTGGTAATGATGAAAAATTCGTTTCGCACAGGTTCATTTTTGCTTTATTGCTGTTCAGTAGATATACCAACTCATGCTAACGTCCAACAATATTTCAGAGAATTATTACTGGCCACAAATATGGAATTATTTACTGAATATAAAATTTGTGAACTGTTCAATTGGCTGGTCCATTTTCCGCTGTCTTACATAACATGTCGCAGGATGGCGCCACTGAAGAGGCTTTTCTTAAGATGGGAAAAAGTATTAACGTCGACAAAAAGAGTTAAAAGACTTGCAGACTTCCGGTTTTGCAGTGACTTGAACTGGGACTTTGGTGCAACGCAAAGTAACCTATTTTTATATCGGTGATTGTTCTTTTCAGAAAATAACTGCGCCAGGTAAAGGTTACTTGATTGTCTCAAGATTTCGTAAATCCCTGGAAACTACAGGGTATTTTTTCTCTGTAGGTGGAAATATACTTTTTCAGTCGAAAACGATGTCAGGAAATAAAATTTGACATGAACATGGTGATGTGCAGGCACTGTTGTACAGTTTTATTACAGGGTACCCAAAAATGGTGTGTCATCTAGCATGACAAAGGCATGCTTCGGAAGAAAATGACCTATTTTGGAAAACTATGAATTTCTGTTATAATAATTATTGCGTAATAAAGTTTTCTCAATGCTCTCACCTCAGTCATTGTGCTATTTCATGTTACAGGGTGTGCAAACATCTATATTTTTCTCATTTCTTGATTCCAATTTTATTTTTATTTCGTTGCAGATTCCTTCTGTTTTACATACCCTCCCCAATCATTATGCTATGAGATGTGTCAGGGTGTGAAAAAATATATTTTATGATTTATTTATTCCAATTTTATTATTTTTTTTTGTTTCTTTTCAGATTCTTTGTTTCAAATGCCGTCACAACAATCAGTGTGCTATTTAATGTTTCAGGGTGTGGAAAAAGCTATATTTTTCTGATTTCTTTATTCCAGTTTTATTACTTTTCATTTCTTTGTTCCAATTTTTTTACTTTTCATTTCTTTAATACAATTTTATATATTTTTTTGTTTCTTCGCAGATTCTTCTGTTTTAAATTCCTCACAATGTGCTAATTATTGCCACAAGGTGTGCAAAAAACCTACAGTTTCACTGATTTTATTCCAATTTTATTATTTTTCTTTTATTGTGCAGATTCTTTCTGTTTTACATAAAAAGCCGCCACCCAAATTATTGGGCTATTTGATGTTACAGGGTGTGCAAACATATATAGTTCTCTGATTTTTATATTCCAATTGTATTCTTTTTTATTTGCTTCTTTTCAGATTCTTTGTTGTAAATGCTCTCGCCCAAATCACTGTGTTATGTGATGTTACAGGGCGTGCCAAAATCTATGTTTTTCAAATTTCTTATTTTCATTTTCTTATTTTTTGTTTGTTTCTTTGCAGATTCTTTTCTGTTTTGTTAGTTTGTCTGCTAACAATGCAAGCTGTACTTTGAATTTATTTTTCAAAGCAGCAATTCCAGATGATCAAAACTCCATTTCGTTAAACGTTTTGTGTCTTTAAACATCGTCACTGTTCCCGCAGGCACCTCCATTTATTTCAGTTTTTCTTTCATTTACCATTTCACTTTTTTGAAGCATGCTCTAGGCCTCAGTACATGGACATCATTTTTTGTTCTTCGACTCCAGCAGCCTCTAAGGTTGCATTATGGATGAAAAAGCTTCACCGATTTTGGAAATCGTTGGAGCCATTAAGGGTTGAAAGGCTCGCCTCTCAAGAAAAATCTTCTGGAATCCATGGCCACTCATCCGATATAAGAGTGGTTCCACAAAACCTTGCTTTTCACTCAGAAAACCCACTTCCACCACCTTGGCCTCGCTGCCATTAAACCATTAAAGGCCCCAACCAGCCAAAAAAAGGTATTTGGTCACGAACCCATTTTGGGGGCCACATTAGATGGGCGAGACTGATTAATTATGCAGCACGTCACATGAGTGCTTTGGAGTTCGTGCCGAGATCATCTTTACCTTTGGGGACGAGGATGCTGAGCAAGAGACTTCTGGCTGATTGAATTATTGAATTATCTTGCCAACAATAATTAAACTAGCAACTTCTGACGTGGAAAAAGGATCTTGGAGAAAAGTTGCCAAAGCCTGGGTCTGCACGCAGGTTATTAAAGGTCCGCATGGAGTTAGCTCAAAGACGAAGTAATTTGGTAGCAGAAGCCAGCGTTTTTTATCGGTATAGTCACTGTATTGTAAGGCATGCATGCAGTATTATGATGCAGTTTAGTTATTTGAAGCAGGGAGATTACATGGAATTTACGTGGGCTTGCAATGAAGCTTGCAATGAATCTTGAAATTAATTTTTTTTCGTGTCCTTTGTCGTTGTGTTCCACCTTGGTGCACTGCTGCTTGCAATTCACTTGCATAATACCAGCGCCATCTATGATCTATGATGCACATGTTATGCAAAAACACTTGTGTGGCAGTTAAGATGGCGTGAAAGGGAATTTTGCAAATGTCTAATTTTGTAAATCCTTCAAATTTTAGGTTGGCCCATAACTTGTCTTAGGACCCTGTGGTCTAATTCTACAGGCTACTGTTATATTTTCCCCAATATTCAATTTTTTTGGTTTATTTTCAGGGAGGATGATATTCAAATATCGGTTCTGGTACGTTTCATATTGCATTATTTCCATGTTATTAACTTATCGTAATGCATGTTTTCTTGCATTGCAATAGACTAGATAAGGTGCAAACTGTTGTTGAATTCATTTGTTAACAAACTATTTCATTAAGATATTGTCCGTTCGACTACTATCTTTATACAAGCATACTCCGCTCATACGTCAGATTTATTCCACTCAGGTACAGTAACTTCAAATGAAAATCTGCGTAAAGCGAAGAATTGCCTTTTTAGTGAGTTTTCATATATTTATAGGCTCCTACGTTCGAATTTTTGCTTTATTCTACCTGTTTTGGCAACACTGCATGAAAATATATCGTTTTTAATTCATAAAATCGCCGAAAACATACTAGGTATAGAAAATAATTCATAAATCACTGAAAATACTCTGAAAACGAGTCGTGGGATATTGCTAAGCTGACGTACATTTCTATTCGCAATTTGAAACTGACTTTCGAGCAATGCGACGTAAAATAGGAATATGCCTGTATTTTGTACATGTTCATACATTACGGATGACCATAGGAACAAACGCGCGCCGAAACCCAAAACACACGATACAGAAAGGAAATACCTACTGCCGTCTAGTGGCGATCATACGATCTGCTAACGAGTATTTGCCCGAATTAAAAATGGTTTGTGGTGTTTTTCTGTCCCGTTTTTTTAAACTTTCGCCTATGTCATTTTATTGAGATATAAAGTAAATTGGTTTCGCTACGATTTCCCCTCAACTCATCTGTTATATTAACTAGTTTAGCGAACAAAAAGCGACCTCATGCATTGAATTTGATCGCTTTAAAAAACTTAAGTTAATGCAAACGATCAGCATTTTCATTCGAAAGGTTACAGAAGAAACAAATACTTTTCTCACTATATTTAATCGGCATTTGATTCATCGACGTAGGAACCATTCCAAAAAGTATTCCGTGAAGTAAAAGTCCCGATCCAAAATTGACTAACATCTACATGTACGTGTACGACGAAATAAAGTAATAGGCTTAATGACTCGAGGTTTATCAGTAGCCTCATTAATATACACACGGAGGGCTGTTACACGGAGGACGTCACAAAAAATATACGTTCAACATGATTTTGAACACGCGTACGTTGTTTGTTCCTATAGTCTTCCGTAATACATGTACTCTATCACAAACGTTAAGGAATCGAAGGTCCATAAGTAGGAGCGCCATTGCTAAATGGCGCTTCCAATGTATATAGGTTGGTCTATGGGGCTTCCGTACTAGTGGCCTCACGGAGACTCCGTAATTTGTGTTCGTAATGGCAGCTTTCATGTGTGCCTCGTGAATTTCAGAAGTTGGATTTTCATTTGCATGCAGTTCAGTGAAAATGGAGAGTGAAGAAGGTTTAGAAAAAACGATAAAGGAATACGAAGCTCAGGTAAGTCGCATGCAGATCACAGACTTGTTTGTATGTCTGCATTGCTGTATTTTTCAGCGTGGCAAAGATCTGGTGGCCAGTGTCAGTCCTTATTTGCAGTTGTAGTTCCACCATCGAAATCGATTTCGTTTCGATTTCCGCTGTAAAATCAGCATGAAAATTGACCCGTTTTTTGCAGTTGCTCAACGTGGAAATGACGATGAGCGTTTCTGAAGGTGCCATTCAGGAAGATCTCAAAAATCTGTATGCGGATTTGAAACAATTGATCGAACTGACGAAAGGTATTAAATTTGGTGGTAGTATTGTCTTGTGGCTTAGTAGCTCATACACCGTATTCGTTCACAGACACCCTCCTAACTCTGAAAAAGAAGCGCCTTCTTCGCGAGATTGATTTGATGCAGAATGAGGCAAACGATGCCCCTATCCCCGAGGTGGCATCCACCAGTCAGGGTGCAAAGGTCACGGAAGAAACTGAGAATGGTGAATCTGATGTGCAACTGCTACTGGAATCTCTAGAAGGAAAGAAGTGTCAAGCACCATTCAGTCATGAGTGGGGTCAAGCGGGCTATTACAATGCCCTCATTTTGTCTGCCGAACCAAGTCAGAACATCAAAGATGCAGATGACATACAGGTCGGTTTTGACAATAGCTAGCATAAATTTGGTGATTCTTTAGTTTTTGCAACAACGATTTTGTTAATTACCCTGAATTTGCCAGAAATTTGTGCAGGAATGATTGAATTAATATGTAAAGTGCGAGAGCTCACTCAGCTGAAGCAATTGTAGATCACCCATAATGAAATTTTGTCTTAATGTCAGATGTTTAGGAAGTGCTTCAAGGAAATATTTCTGCGTTTCAGGTCAGGGTTTTGTTTTGCAACCCAACCAGCAATGCGATGAAACCATGTCCATACTTTATGGATGGGAACTGTCGCTTCGAAGATGCCGAGTGCAGATTTTCTCACGGTACTGTTGTGGCATTTCATGCATTGAGGAAGTTTGATGATCCAGATTATAGGTAATTGGCAACATCGGCTTTAATTTCTAACACAGTTAAATACAGCTCTCTAATGCTAGTTTTTCCTTTTCAATGACTAAGCAAGTCTTTTACAACGTGACGCCCCATGTATAGCTAAATTTACCGATGGACTGTGGTATCCAGCCATCGTTGAGTCGGTTGAGGAAACCGATCATAAAATCACGGTCAAATACACGCAATACGAGACCATTGCAACACTAGACCTTGCAGATATTATTCCGAAAGGTACTTTACCAATTACTTCACCCTGTCCTGGCTCAATTCATTATTAAAATCACGCAAACTGTAAACTACGTATACGTTTTGATATTAGCCCATGAGACTGAAAGTGAGAGTGACGAAAGTGACAGCGATTACAACCAGCTTCCACAAATTGATGGAAGTGATGAAGAAGTAGACTTATTATTGCCCGTCACAGCTTGGATATCCACGGCACCCACATCTCAAGCACTAGGCCAGTGGGAGAGGCACACTAAGGTTGATTTTTTAAATTCAATTTGAGTATGGAGTTGATAGAGTAAAATTTATAAATTTGGATTTAGGAGAACAAATTTCGGCTAGTAATTATTTTGTTAAAAATTTCGTTTTCAACGTACTTTTTTCAGGGTATTGGTTCGAAATTGATGGAAAGAATGGGATATGTTTTAGGGTAAGTAGTCAAAATGCGTTTTGTTTGAGCCACTTGATGAGCCTTCTTTATTTCGCATTGAAATTTTACACTTAGGATGGGCCTCGGTAAAAATGGTGAAGGAAGAACAGAACCGGTTGAAGCGGTCGTACTGCCTCAAGGTAGTTTGTCTGTAATATGGGCTAGAGTTTATAATCAGATTTTCAAGTTAGTTTTGAAAACATTCATGTCAATCATTTGCAGGAAAATCTCTTGACAAGATAATGGAATTAAAAGAGAGGGCAGGGAATCGTGATTTGATCAAGGTGGAGAAAAAGCTACGTCGCAAGCAGCACAAGAAGGACAAAGTTGTCAGAGACGGATATGACTTTGAGAAAAAAGCTTCAGTTTTCGATTTTATCAACAAGAAATTGGCAACCGAGCGTTCAAAGGGTGAGGCCTGACTCTTATTTACAAATGTTCCAAAAATAGTTTTAATTGCTCGTCACCGTAATGTTTAATTCATTTTTATTTTGCAATCTTAAAGATTCTGATTCCAGTAATAAGACTCAGCAAGCCTCAACTGATAAACAAGTTCTAAAATCTGCATCAATAAAAAATCTTAATACACAGGTAGGGCGTTTCCAGGGTCCAACACCACATTATTTTATAGAGCAGTGAAAATAAAAATTACTTGTCTTTGTGTAGTCCTTTCAAGTTTCTGAAGACATCCGTAAGGCGCAGTTGGAACTGGAAAGGCTACAGACAGCTTTAACTAGAAATGAGACAAGGTAGATGATTGTTTGTCCCTAATAACAGTTCATTTTACTAAGTAACTTAATGCATAAAAATATTATGTTCGCAAAAATTACGTTACTAAAAATGCAATCCATGGATCATATTAACCCGTTGTGTTCGTTAGCTGGTTATTACTTTTTTTACTCATTTGTATCTTATTTCAGGGATAGAATAGTATCGTCACAGCTTAAGGAGAAAATTAAAATGCAGGAGACTAATTTGCAGCAGTTGAAAGCCCATGAGAAGGCCATTCATGGTGAACAGCGCGTGCGTAAAAGCGATAAAAAATTGGCTATCTTTTAAGTATTTAATAAATTATTTAACGGAAAAGCTTTTATACGTTAGTATCATTTGCAGGCAGTTTAGCAGAGTAGATTGGTAAACGTGATTAGATGCAGCTCAAGTTGGTATGCACTTTGCACTTTCTTCTTTTACCGTTTATGATGTATTTAAACTATATAACAAATTAGTCTTTAACTACTGTATGTAGTACAACTTGTTATGTAATACATTGCATGTACATGTATAGCATTCTCACTCAATTACATGTACGTGGCTCATTTTCAAACAAGTTGTATGACTTTGATATATACTTTTTATATAGTGTAAACGAAGTCAAACACTTGCTTTTTACGAAGTTTATTGGATTTAGTATTGTAGGGGTATTGTGGGGGATTGGAGGGGAATATGGCTATGCAAGATTACTCAAAAGTTTGAAAAACCTAAGGAAATGTTTAAAAATATTGATGTTTAGTGAAAAAAACTTTATTTAATTTGATCACTAACTGGCACGCAGTCTTGCCGTATTAAAAATTGATTATTTTCACTTACAATAGCTATTTTTATAAGCTACAAGGAGGATGATCTCCTCATTTGGTATTTTATTGATGGTCAATGTATTGTATGGCCATAGAGGGCCATGGTATGGCTGTTGAAATGGGGACTTTTTGAGTAACTTTAGGGAGGGGATAGGATTTTTATCTGGTAACACAGAAGCCGGCGTTCCAACTTTCAGAATGGCGTTGATTACTTTCGTTTTTTAGTAATTAATTTTGAGTTCCTCAAATTATTGCGACACAAACTGTTAGGTTGCTTATTTCGACAGGACTTGTGCTACGAACATTCTTTCTACGTAACCAACAAACCAAAACGCTTGCAAAGTTGTGAAAGATTTAAGTACGCGTTTGAAAATGGTCGGAAGCTACATTTGGAATGATGAAGATTGTCGGGTAGGTACATGTATTGTACATGTCATTGCATGTAAATGACCATATGGCCAATATGGCCATGGGAATGCTGGGTATAGTATGCCCAACGGGTATAGTAGCCCCCAGGGCCTGTGATGAGGTGAAGACGGATAACCCGGGGCAGGAGAAAGTTAGATTCTCACAGCAAAAATTTTTCCTTTATACTATGTTTTTTAAAACATGCAAAAGAATGAAAAATTATCTTACCAGTTATTCAGCAGTACGTACT
>JAQGAF010004260.1:0-14859 GCA_034687865.1 Kryphioiulus occultus
GACAAGGTATAAAACCTAATGGAAATGGCAGCGACAATCATGTGTATTCAAACACCCATCGTTTTTATTCACGAAACATGCTCGAAATTGCGCCCAGCTTCGTCAATGCATGCCTGACACCTCGCAAGCTTTGAACGCGGACGTCGTGAAAGACTCCTTGAAATGCTGGTTGTTTTTCAAAACGTCTTCGTTCGTGAAGTGTCAGGCACGCATTGACGTACATGTATGTTGCTGGCTGCAATTTTGAGCATGTTTCGTGAATAAAAACGCTGGAAGTTTGAATACATATGATTGTCTCTGCCATTAAAAATTAGGTTTTATACCTGGTCCATCAACAACTGTAAACAAAAAATGTTTCACTCGGTGTCCCCTATCACCCATATCAATTTGTACCATGAGTTCAAAAACACCCTGTATACATGCTTCGTAAAATTAGTTGGAGACGGCTCTTGATTTTTCGGATACTTAGATGAACTTGGAACGATTTGTTTCATCAGTATAAATACTGCATTTTTAAATTCTAATCCCTTGACAATGGTTCTGTTTGTACATCTGTTAAGAGAATCAGAGCGTTATCATGTAGAGGCCTTTGCTACCAAGGCAATAAAACGACAAAGTCATTTGAAAATCAAATTACGTTTGCGCCAGCATTACAATGATAATAACGAAAACAATGCTGCTTACCTAACAACAAACATAAAATTCGTTGTACGCACAACGTGCATCCCAACCCCAGGACCCATCGCTTAAATTGAGGGCAAATTTTGGATCTGCTTTTGGCTGCTTGCGAGGTACCTTAGCAGATTGCGCAGATATAAATCTGAAGAGATTTCTAGGATGGATGCATAATGCCAGAAATAATATTTCTTCCTGAAATTGAAGTAATAATCAATGGAAGCAGACAATCAGAGTGAAAGACTCAAACTGCATGTTTCCAGCGAACATTTGCGAGTGATATGTTTCCATGTCATAGACCGTCTTTACGAATGAAGCATAAAGTTGATGGAGTGCAGATGCGTCGTAAGATGGTCTTCGTTGAAATGCTCTACTCAGCTATTCGCATTAAGCTGGATGTATGGAATATCTTCTTTCTTTTCAAGGGTTATATTACGCACAATTGGCCTACTTCAAGTTAACCATCAACTTGAAACCTCTTTGCAGAGACCTTTGCGGAGACAATTTGCGTCCACCATTCTCTCCAAATAGTCGAAGACCAGAAATAAGAAGTTTTAACAGGCCAGTAAGAATTGTCTTCTCTTTTGTAACTGACTACATTCTTTGATGGATCTCTTTCCTTTTGTCCTGGTAAAATTGAGTGCTTCCATGACACCAAACGTCAAGCCTCCAATAAGCTGTCCTATTCCAGCAATCCGTGCAATCGCAATTAAATGTTTGGCCTCAAATCTGCTCATCTACAATATGAGTTAAAGTCGCCAGGGACCCGTGGCAATATAACCCAGTCATATGGAAAAACCACGAAGTTTAAATTGGAGTGGAATTGCATTAAACAGTGCGTGTATTACGTGGTCTGGCTGAAATTGACCATCTCTAGTTTCTCCCTGGAAATGGCGAAATAGCGAGGTTCGCCAATGATAATCGGATGGATCTCCAGCAGCCCATCGTGAGTCAATATGCAGAATAATGTTTGTAAAGTATAAGCCTGAATAAACAGCTAGGAGCGGCAACCCCTTGTTTTTGCTCTCTTTCCAGCCTCCCCCCAACTAAAAACGACTTCGTTGGAAAATGTCAAAAGAAATTTGTTATAAGATTATTAATCAGGAATACAAATAGTATCCCAATTTAAACACGAAAAAATCTCGTTTATAGGCGTTCTCATTACGCGCGTAATAATCCATTTATCTTAGCAGAGCAGCGAGTCATACCGTGCCAAAGCCTATAGAAATCTAATGAAATTTTTCGTTTCATGGAAAAGTTACAATAAGCGCATATTCGTAATTGTTCCCCACGGTACAGTTACTTAGACGCCTTTTTCATTATACCGAAGCTGCCTACCAACCTATGCCAAGGACCAAAAACAATTGTCGAAGCCTGGTTCGAATTCAACTATTCACCAATTTAATCACACGCCATTGACCACAGGCGTGCTTCGAGTCGTAAATACCGTACATGTCTTCTGAATTGCTTATGAGTTTCATGGTGCCCCCAAATCCTGGGAACAAACGTGGATCCCGTTGGCAGTGAAATAAATATGAGATCTTTTGTTTTAACTTAATGAAGCCAATATGTTTGTTGACTCGCTACGCCTTGGATAATCTTAAACAGTACCTGAGATTTAATGCTCGCCTGGGCAGCTTCGCATTTCTCTGCCCAGGACAGGAAAGAAATCAGGATAAAGGATGGAGCATCGAGATCAATGGGACGGAAAAATAGCAGACATATACATGTACATCGTATAAGAAATGAACGTTAGGCCCTTCGATAGAAAATCTTGCTAAGAATTCCTCGGCTATTACATTGGAGATTGCTCAGCCTCGCTAAGTTATCATGTATCCACGCTAACTTTCACATAATAGGAAATTCCAATATCTCTTGTCCATTTTGACAATGAAGGTTTGGAGCGTTTTTCAGTTTGCTCGGGGAATCAAGTTTCGATATTTCACTTTACGTTTCATTAATAGTTTGATTTTCAAAGAGCGATAGATGCGCATGCAGGATACTTGCAAATTTTAATATGAGGAAGAGCACTGGACCCTATTCCACAAAGGTATGGAGTCGTACTTGTGGAGATATCAGGGCCTTCTCTGTGGAGTAATACAAGTGTTTGTGTTCTACGAGCAAAACATTCTGCACTTCTGTGTTATTACTCCATGCCTTACCAGTTAGCCTACAAGTACATTAAATCGAACGGTAAGAGTTAATAATATTTACAAGTTATTCGATATTTGTTAGTGGAACAACAAGCCCGCATTTTTACAGTCCGTACATTTGCAACTTCCACACTGATACTTGTACAACTTTGTGGAATATATAGGGCCCTGGACTACATTTTATTCTTTTCTGCATGCAGGGAAATTGTTTAATCCTAAGAGCAGAAAAAACATATACATTTACATGTAGCTTTTAAATATCAAAGAAGCCTAGCTGAATTAGTATATAGCTAGCTTTTGTTTAATAGTCCAAGATGACGAAACAATCCTCTGTAACCTACCATCTTGTTATATGCTGAAACCTAATTGGCATTTGTATACAGCACATTCCTCGGTTTACCAGCTTGTCTTTAAGCTATAATGATCTTTTGGATGTCCTTAGATAGAATTTGCACCCATAATGTTATTTGAACAGTGAACGTTTATAAGTGCGGCTAGCACAGGTGGTTAGGAAATATTACTAAAGCATTAAGCTTGCAAGGACTGTACATGGACATAATGCAACATTGCGACCTAAAATCCGAAAGTCACACAACTCAGAAATGGCCAATTTCATGTTTACATGTACAAGTGCAATAATATCTATATTCGGAAAAAAACAGCACATCTTGGAACACCATAGTTTTGGCATGATTGGAAGGTACAGAATGTCCCTTTGGAAACAATGGTGTTCTAAAATTGACAATATTTGAGTTGTGTAATTTCAGAAATACTAGTGCGAAATATTAGGTTGATAACTGGATTATATCAGTTTATATTGATTTCTCGTTCACTCTGCCTTCAGCATCTGAAAAAATGCAATACTATTGTTGTTTTTCAAAATGCTGTTGCATCATGATGTGGTCATGCTACTTCAAACCGTAATTTATCGAAACAGGACCGAACTTGCGTCTTCACGTTGTCATGGTGTCAAATTCCCATTCATTTTAGACCACCAGGGCAGATAGTAAACATGGACAAATCTGGTTCATTTAACTGATCCCGTAGAGGCTGACATGTACAATTCGTTATAGTCGTGGCTGTAAAATAATGCCACTCCATATACTGTATAGTGCTGAGGAAATAGAAATCGTGAACTACCAACAAGAAATATGACAGCTTTCCCCATTTGGAGTGAAATTACGCTTGTCACACGTTAGGAGAAACGCCACGCTTTTACACTTTTAAAAAAACAATGGACGCTTCGAATGGACGTTTGATATTTTATATTTACCGACTATACTACGGTATTACCCCGCTGTTGCCCTGCCCCAGCTGCTATAGACACCATGAGGATTTGAGCTTCTTCTAATGGCTCGTAGACTGACAGTGATTGCCAGCAGTTGGGGCAGGCAAAATAAAGAAATCACATTTTTAGGGTAGTTTAGGGTAGGATAGGCTAGGTTAGTTTAGGTTAGAATAAACATATAGGGTAAATTCCGACAGCTACATGTAGGATAGGTGACATTCTTATCTACATGTAGGGTCTAAATACAGGGTATTTCAGACGTCATGGTCACAAATGAAATAGATGGTATTACACATGAAAACAAACACAAATGTCCATAATATCCTATGTCCGAAAACTGTCCGTTTCCGAGATACAGCAGCCCTTTCCCCTAACTCACACATGTATTAACACATGCATTGGCTAACTGGCAATGGTTAGGCGTTAATCCAAATGAAACTGGTTGTAGCACTCATAAAAACAAACAAAAATGACCCTAAGAACTTAGGTCCAGAAATGAATTGTTTCAGAGATACTGGGTTTGGTGCCTCAAGCGAGTGTATTACTGGGGAACAGGTAGTTATACATGTACCGCGGAAACTGGACGCTGTCAGACCAAAGATATAGGGAACATCTCTTTTCCGTTAGCCAATGATCGTGTTAAAGCATGTGTGAATTAAGGGAAAGTGTTCCTTAATCTCGGAAAATGACCATTTTCGGGCCCAGGTTATAATGGGCATTTTTGTTTCTTTTCAGGAGTACTACCACCCATTTCATTTGTGACCATGACTACTGAAACACGCTGTATACAGTACATAGACCTACTGTATTTTGTGCAGATTGTGCCTCTGAGTTGGAGAAAACTCATTCGTGCCAAACGTTATCAACGAGGTCCAAATCACAACATACATTATATCGCGTGATATTACGAAAGAAACCACCGCGAATATCGCTCGACTATTGTGGTTTTCAAATGTATCTACATTAGCATTAGGAGGAGCCCCGCCTATTGATTCGCCCCAATATTTCCCAACATTCGATATGATTTTTAGGAGCTGAAGCTCTTGACTAAAAGGCTCTTCAGGCTCGAATCAAACCCAGAATCGATTTTGCTTTTGCCTGACGCACTCATTGACGCCGATAACATGAGCTTGATCTCGTAATCAATGCCATTGGCGTCGGAGTCCATAGACACGCGTCACCCAACCACTGCAATTGGCTCACGTTGATCGATGGTACCAGGTAAACACAATGATGCTTAATAAAGAAAGAAATTGTGTTGACCTACCTCCTCTCCTGATGTCGGTATGAAGATGCGCCAGTCCTTTGGCGATGCTTTGCGTCATACGACATAGGGATGCCCAATCGAGTACATTGTGCCTCAGGTAGTCTTGCAAACAACCAAAGGGCGCATGCGCCATGACGATGTAATACTCGACGGAAGTCCCGTCCGCTCCAGAAGGCCTCTCTTCCGCCCCGATGAATTTCATGAGTGAGGGATGTTCCATGAAAGGCAGCGTGTAAATGTCCCTTTCGTTCAAGTAGTACTGACGGTGTTGTTGCACGAAAACTTTGGCAGCCACCTCGGCGTCGCTCAGGGTTCCTCGCCAAACGGAACCGTATCTGCCCCTGCCCACCATTTCGATTAGTTTCAAATTCTCCAGGTCAAAGGTGGGCGATGGCGGAGGAGGAGCCTCCATCAAGTGCATAGAGTCCGGGCTGGGCTTCTTCGACATCAGCCAGCGACGGTAGGTTATGAACACTGTCGTAATGACGACAATCACAGAGATCACAGAAGTCACGGTGATGATCACAGTTTCCTTGCCATAGTCCTTCTGTCCGTTACCTGGAAAACCTGCAAACGAAGCAAATGAGCAAGGATTAGCATTGTGCCGAGCTAATTTGAAGCTAAGACGAGCCATGGCATTTGGTCAGTTGTTGTACAATTTTTAGTCTTTTACATCCATGCAGTATCTGATATGGTTCACATTTTTTCTCATGCATTTTGTCATGAAAATGATTTTTAGTCATATTGAGTTATTTTTAAGACCCTTAGAACCCATAGTCTTCAAAAAAACGCTGTATAGCAATTTTTTACAAGCTGATAAAAATAATCTAATTTTAATACATTTTTCATGAAATTAAGGACCTGAATGGAGGGCAATTCCTCAGTTTTATGCTGGATTTCTTGTGAAATTAATTTACAGTGAATTTTCACATTCCTGCGAACCTGTTTAAATCATTGAACCTTTATGGAAATTCATCTTTATTCGATCGTCATTGTAATGATGGGTGGGCGATCCCTTGAAAATTGCGCTAAAATCACACGCACTATTGATCCTTTTCTATTTTTACAAAGAAGGAAAATAAAGCTCGAACGAGCTTAAATAATACACTTTCCAACAAAGCAACGCTTAGCCAGAATGAAACAGATTTTCGCGCATTATACTTTCAATGTGGTTTATGAATGCTACTGTGTATTTTAAAGTTCGGCCTGTACTTCTTGTGGAAATCAGATGGCACCACTGTTTAATGCATTCATAAAACGCCCATAGGGCATGACTTTTCGCTCATGAAAAATGGCATTGCACAATAAAAGAAAATGGTGCTTTCTTACAGCTGGCTTGTTAACCTCTACTATCCAACTCATTTCAAATACGCCATTCTTTGGTAGGAGCCTACAAGGCACATTTTTTGCGCCTTAGAACTATCTCCTCTTTAACATATAGAATGAACGAAGGGAGCTTGTTCGTTAATGTTTGGACAACGTCTATGATTTTCACACGACAAACATGATATGCTATAGACGTAAACATGCTATGGCCAAATTTATCACGTTCGTTGAAGAGAACGTGTTGTATTGAAAAGTTTGTCAAACTTTTTTTTTTGCTTGTACGGTTTTAATGTCGTCGCTAATAAACGCCGAAATTAATGACATAGTGTTGAATCAACAAAGCAGAGGTTAAACGCACGAAAAATGATGCATAATGTAAAGAGCATCGAACAATTGATGAACGAGTTGACATTAAATTTTGTTGATTCGGAGGCTACCAAGTGGTCATGCATGAATGTTCTCAAAATATTAGTTTTCGTTTTTCCACTTCGACGAGGGTTTCCACTTCAGGCATCGAGAGGATGTTTGAGTGGCACCAAACTCTGCTTTATCGAAACACCTAAACTCATTTTTAACCCACGTTTCAGTAGTCGAGACAGGCAGGAAATGTTAAAAAGGACGAAAGATAATTTACGCGTTTAGCCGATTCTAACTATATTTCAAAATGGCATTCAATTGAATGAATACAATAAGCAAACAGACAACTTCATGCATTTGTAATTTATTTATGGGCACAACTCAGCGATGCGCAACGCCCATGACCATCCCGTGATGAACCAGTTTAGTTGGCATATGAGGAAAACACGAAACCTACGGTGAATTAATCGTCACTCTTTAAAATAAATTACACTAATACCCAATAAATAAACCACTCGAGTGGCTGGCGTCTGTATTTAGACGTTGATGACGTGTTATGTTCATGATGATGTGTTAGTATACCTTAAATTCTGTATGTATGAAAACGATTCTTGTGGTAAACTAATTCTTTTAAATTCTATTCGAATACGTCTGACTCTCGCCTTTTGAATGCGTTAACGTGTCTTTCAAAGCAATTACAGTAGTGGGAAAAAATTACCTGGGATGAAGGCGCCATCCCTGGGGATGACTTTATATCCAACCAATTTTTATTTTGAAAGTGAATCGACAAACAGATGCTGATGGGTTGACTAGCTCCCTGTTTAGGTAGGCTATTTGGAAATAACACTTGAGAGTAGCGTAACCGCTAGGTGTATAAACTATTTAGCATCCCACTTGACGATACTTGTTTTAGATGACGATTTCTCGGCAGTAAAGGGGAGGTCAGGTTGCCCTTGGGCCCACTGGTGCCGAGATGCAATGCTGAGTGAAATAAAGAGTGAAGGAGCATAGGCCTGCTCAAACATTCAATTATGTTGATGACTAGTGGTATATTCAAAGTGAACTGGTGGAAAAAATTGCTGCGGGAATATCCTCCTCCTGCGCTGTTTAAATATGAAGGAGTTTTTGAATAGGCCTACGTTTCAAACTACGTTCACATCCGGAGCTTGCCAGGAATTTAAATGAATATGCAGTACGTGACGTTCTAGTCACCAGCTTTAATTATTGGAAAAAATGCTTGTTACCGAAAGGAGAGTAAATATTAATTTACAATTATCCTTTTTCTATCCGCATTCAGGTGGTTAGAATTCGACTTTTTACTGCATAAACATGTGTTTGATTATTCGACAAATAAATGTAAAACGTGAGTGAGGCGAAGTAACACGTTCAAGAGCAGAACAAGTTTTGTTTAAAAAAAAAGTGATTTCTAAACAAAACGATACCATAGGAGATAAAAATCCGAAGTTTATTTCTTGAATTAATTCTGAAACAGTTTGCACTCCACTTCTGAGCAAAGATTACTTATGAGAGAATGTTCAACATGGTTCCCACAACTTTTGTAACATAAAATCCCCTGACTTTCTCATGCTTCCATGTTAAAAAAGGTTTGTATTCTCCTGACCTGTAGGGTTTCCCCATCGACCAATATTAAGAAAAGCAGTTATTGAATATAAATTATGTTTTAAATCAATATGGCCATCGATTAGGATTCACAAAACATTAAAGTATTTACATGTACATGCAGAAATCCACTTTTTAATTACGATTTCATAATTACGTGTACGCAGGTGCTTGGTATTTATTTTAATTTGGCAAACTTCGACATTGTCTTAATGAAGCTAAATATATAGAAGGAACCAGTCTACCATATTGGGGGTCATTCTTTCATTGTGCAAAGGACAACATCAACTAAAAACCAAGGTATACGCCATCATCGATATACATGTACGTACAGTATATGAAATACCTTTTGCATTGAAATTATAATTAAAAGTTAAGAAATCCCCTGACTTGTTGAAGAATTTTCAAAATTACCCTGACTTTCCCAGGTTCTGTCGGATACCTTGCAAAATGTATACTAATCGCTCCAGTATTCTGTGTAAGTGATTCTACATAATTTTTTTTCAGGTCTTCTTTACGATTGTTTGTTTTCCAAACAACATGGACGTCGAAGGCGATTTTTGATCATCGGAGATTTGACTGTAGAAGGATCTCTAAGGTGTTCATGTCCTTATAGATATCATCGTTATAGCTAGTCAAACAATGCTTACGTCTGCAGTATTCTGCCCAGTCCCCTTATCCGATGGGATCATTTTCTGAATAATTTCACTTATACAGCTTTCTCCTTAGAATTTTCCTCCACGATAGTCTAGGAGTAATGTACTCGATCATCAGGTCGGAGGGTTATGCCAACACTCTTCGATGTTTTTTTTTTGTCTCATTGTGGTGATTCCGGAGGTCTATGGAAAAACGTATGACGCCTCCAAAATCCTCTCCTCATATGCCAATATGCCCTATTGATTTTCATTTCCCCAGATCTGCATCGACATCTGACGACACTGAGCAAATCTTCTTAAACCATGAGTTTCTTGATCTGACAGTTTTGCGAGCATTTCCGACCTGTTTCGTTTAGTGGGTGTGATCTGCTTCAGAATGGCAATTTTCAATAGAGGACTTGCTCGGATGAAAGCATACTGCGAAAGTAAATAAGATTGTAGAAAGAATAAAATTTGCCACCTCTTGGGGCGATCATTCTGGGTCTAAAATGAACTATATATTGACTATAATTTGATGGAGTGCAAATGGCATCGTGACCAAATTACCATCTTTTATCAGGGACAAATCCAGACATTTTTCAAAGGATAGTTCAATGGCAAACTGAAGTTTTTCCAAAACAGTAACTTTTATGTCATTTTTTTGCGATGTTAATTTCGATAAACATTTATAGAGGATATATGCTATGAGCGAATTCTTTCTAAAAATGCAATTGTGTTTAATTTTTGTTAAGAATTTTATTAATGAAGGCTCGAAATAATAAAACAAACCCGGTCGTAAATGTGTTTATTAGCTTTATTAGTTTCTTTAGCTGCAGGCGAAGTTTTTGTTAATTTTTTTAAAATTAAAGATCCTTCATTTTCACCAGTCACTTAATATGGTCCGGTTTTTGTTAAAGATGCACGCTCGTACGTGTACTTTATACGCCATTTGTTTGATACCTGTTTACCTATTTTGATGTTATTTTGATCATTGACGCTTATATAAAATAGAGAAGGGGACCGAATTTCTTTGACCACCCCCTCCCTTTTCCAAACTCACTATTGATCATGTATTGTTTTTTAACTGTGTCATCGACTGACCATCCAATGCACATGTACATCCTGCCAGAATTCGATTGCAAGCTAGTATCGCTGAGGTCTAATTTAAGGCCCATTAACACTAATGCTCAGTGGTTAGTCGGCAATTACCGGTCAGTAGTTTAATCTAATTTTTTAAGCAAAAGGAAATCGATCAATCGACCAAAAGGCAAGCAAGCAGTTAGGCGTTTTATTTCGATAAGACACAAACGACTCGGTTGTTTAACTGACCGAAGATTCTGGGTTATTTATCTAATCGAATTTCGAATTTGAACTTTTTATGTGTATTGACATTCTGCCAATTTGTTGAAGTTTAAAGGATGCCGTTTGTCTTAATGGGGCTAAATGGGCTTATTGCTTTCAATTCATAATGAAGTTGCTAAAGGGAATAACAGTTTTAAATCAAAACACATAAACACGCAGTGATAGTGCACTAAAGTCTATGGCCTTAGACGTTGGAACTAGCCATTTATGTTAGTTAACATGCTGGAGACTGAAAAATTCGTTCAAACCAAGTTGGTTGAAACGATGAAACCATCGAAATTTATTAGACTTTATAATTCGACAAGTCGGTTGACGTCACAATAAAATGATGTTGTACATGTATATACTGTGGTGCAGTCAGATGGTTGTTCACGGACGCATGGGCAAGCTTTGACTTTTGAACAAATGTGGCATTTACTAAACTAATAACAATAAGTGCAAAGGATGTCTGAATGGGATGGGCTTGGAGCAAGAATCCATCACTGTATTGGACTAGTTCACGCTCCGCTTACTTGGATGAGTTGTTCGTCGCAAATCAGATGATCGAAAACTTACAACATTTCTTGTTTGAATAGCCATTATGGACCATTAGCCAGTAGCACACCATTCTAACAAAATATGGGACCGCGAGCAGATATGCAACATAGTAAACAGTGGGCCATTGCGGAAATGGCCTTCATTACAGATATTGGGAATGGCTCTTGTATGCGATATTCATAATGGTTCCAGACATTGCATTCATGGATGCACTCAACTATTGGCGATGGGCTACGAGCAATAATGACAGAAAACTTTCTGTAAGAATATTAATAGTAATTTCTGTTGGGGGGTACTTGCCATAGCAACGGGAGTTTAACATTTCATAATGTAGTTATACATATATTAATATCTGATAATGAGATTTGATGCACTTTCTTATTTTCGCCAGCCTCCTTCGAGCCCTGTCCCTTGACACCGTAGAAAGGTGTGGCGATGCCATATCCTCTAATTGAACCATAATTAGTATAGTCTTTTATGGGCGGTTCTTTGAGAAAGACTTCCATAATTAGATGTTTAAATTATTTCTAACAAAGTATTCGTATTGACAGAAACGGATGAGAAACGTAGCATATGCCCCGCTGGAATTCTATTGTTCGCAAGCCGCATCAGAAGAAAAAAAAGTTGAACTGGAAGTTTTTGAAAACCAACTTCGAGATTCTTCGTGCGAGATTAATCCCTCTTTTCTTAGAGATATTACAAAGGGAATAACCAGGGAAACGGCATTAACAATCGTCGCTCTTACACGAAGATTCCCATAAAAATTAGAGTACTGCAACACTTTCTGGTTTTTGATTAAATTTATCGACGTGTTTGCATAAACCAGTATTGTCATTGACATCGCTAAGGGCACTGCCCCTGGCCGCGGAGATTTGTTTCTTTTAAACAGCTGTTTAGTTTAGTCCCTAATTTATTGTTTTTGGTGAGTATCTTAATGCTCGGTTGACCATTTGCATATCGTGGTGAGTTGTTAATCCCACCCTAATTCGCATTAACATACACCAGATTGTAAACGCTGCTAAACTCATATATAGATATAATCATTATGCAAGACTGAAAGCCAAACTATGTAATGCTAGTTGCCGCATAATTTCCTCCAAATGACTCAAAATTTTTATAAAAAATAACCATTAATCGAAAATCGTAAATTATAAGCGCAATCACAATCAGTTACAAAAGAAAACGTCATGAATTGTATTTGTTTCTCTCGTGATGCTTGCGAAACCACCAGATATTCAATTAAAAATATAGTATATCGACTTCAAAGAAAATCGTATTATTTTACGGGTACATGTGTTCGTTCTATGTTACAGTACCTTCGTACCTGCAAAACATGCTAAAAGTAATAATGGCTCGAAATAAACGTGAAACTTACTTGTTTGAGCAGATTCCGGTTCTTCGGTATAAGGTGGCACCTCAATTTCGCTAACATTCACATTGCACATGTCCCCAGTACAGCAGCAGAATTTAGTATTATTCATTGCTTTTGAGGGCTTTCCGTCATATTCGCATTCCGGCTGATCACATTTGAATCCTGACGTTTCCCAGCATCCTGCAATAAAATAAAAAAGAAAAAAATACACTATATATTTACAGTATGTTCATAAAGCCGAAGTTTTAATCTTCAGATAGGCAGCTAGCACAGTTTATTTTCCTGGGACAGGATATGTCATGGAATAAGGCCAAGTATGACATATCCCGAGCTTTATTAGGAGAATAATAATCCAACGTTTCATCAAACTCTAACGTATATGGCAGATTATATTTATACCCAATCTCGACAATTTAATTAACATCACCAGGTCCTCTCCATGCAATTCGATGTGAGTGGTGTCAACAATTTGCGAATAAAAATGTCTTATACTTAGTTCCAATCACCGCACGTTGTATTTCGTAATAAGAAATGCTTATTTACATGTACATTCTCTAGCTTCAAAAGTTAATCCAACGTGAACATTTTTTAAAATTACTTTAAAGGGAACTAATGATGATTTTATACGTCTCCACATATGACTCTTCGATCATTCAAATTCCCATGTAAGCTTGATATGTACAGTGTAGGCCTATAATTCCATTTCCATAGAAATCGACTACGGGGAGTAAACTAACTTTCCAGGAAAAATGACGTTGATCTTGTACATGATAATCCATGCATTCGCGACGGTCGTTGACATTGTGGGCATTGACAACTGTGCAATTTGAAATCTCCCACCGCATATATTTTATAAATTCAAGAGCAAAATTGCTCAATTTTTCCATCAATGAGTCTGATTACATCCATTGTAGGAAACCTAATTACAATTTGTGAGCATAAGATGCCTACTAAGATTAACTTCGAGCAATTTATTGGAAAAATGAACCCACTAATGTAACATTCAATCGTTCAAACAAATTTCTCACCAGAGTACCAACTATTGAAAATTGATACGCCGTACTTTTTTTTCTTAATTTATTATATTGGAAATACTTTTCCTGAAAGGCACAACGATTTATCCTAAAACACAGCCATCAAAGCCGAGACGTTCAATAACCTTTACTTTAGATATTATTGGAATACCTTATTCTGTCGCAATACTGTCGTAAACAAATTTCTCGCCATTAAATTGAGAATTGTATCGTGTGGTCATTTTCCCTAAAATCTATAATTTAACTTTGTTGCTCACTTTCAACTCACAATAGGCTATCTGTGTAAATGTTTTCCCATATTTTTAGGTAATAGTTATTCACTCAGAATTGGCATTGTTTTTCGACGAAAATTGAATCAACAAAATTCTTACAAGTGACCAGACCAAACGTTTTACCAGAATGGCGTCATTTTGCAATTGTTGCCGGATCTTGTTTTTCGACTTGCTCATCATTTAAAGAATTCTTTGGTTTAAAGCCAATATTTTGTTTCACACCAGTCGTGGCACCAGTCACACCAGCCACAGCTCTGGTCTTCAAACCAATCGATCGTTTGCCAGGTTTTCATCGCTGTTCATAACAACTCATATTGACGATATTAAACGAAATTATCCAACGGGAAATACGTTTCTCTAAATAAATTATTTATACATGTAGTAACTTATCGAAGCACATTTGTCGAAAATGTTTATACAATATGTTTATCATGGGTTCCATATTTGTTATCAATATGTTCGTTTGAGATAGATTTGCATAAATCTGAAGGCGGTGTGTTTTCAAATCATTGGAAAGTTGGACCGTGAGCCCTTTCAAACATTATAAATTGTGCAGATTATTTGTCCGTTGTGAAAAACCTGTAATAACGGCAAAATGTATTAATTCTGCATCAACACATTGGTCTCTACATTTTATTACAACCTTTACATGTATATTAGCGTAACGTAATCATCTCTGTTTGTTTTCGACCTTTACGAAATCATTTTAATCCACTTGCTTTGGCGTTTGAAGTTTCCGAAGCAACGTTGCTCCTTTCATGAGTAATTAACAACTTTACACTTTTAAAAATGCATCCGAAATCGTGCATATTTGGGACTTTACACATTAGAAACTGTCAGGTATTCAAGGTTGTGCATGTGACGTCGTCCACGCCAGTTCTCTCACCTTATGTCTAAGTAGCAGCAACAATGGTCGTTGAACCAAGATAGCGCCTCCCACAGGAGGCCAAGCTCCTCCCAT